>JAXCGZ010017442.1:27500-37500 GCA_037179515.1 Halocaridina rubra | reverse complement strand
TTTCCCAAAAAATAAATGAATATATTATATCAACCCAGTTACAGCTTTCACAATTCTATTTTAACACACACACACACACACACACACACACAATAATGGTATAGCACTATAATATAACGTACTCCATCTATTATTATCATGATCATTTTTTCCTTCTTCATTTTCTCATCATCATCATTATTACTATTATTATTATCATTATTATTATTATTATTATTATTATTATTATTATTATTACTGGCTGACGCCCTGGAAATGAGAAATAGCTTTTAACAACCATTGTAATCACATAAACAATAAAAATATTTAAATAATTATTATTACTGGCTGACGCCCTGGAAATGAGAAATAGATTTTAACAACCACTTTTTTATTTTTATTTTTATGAATGTGACCAGGACGGGCTAAAAATAAAAAAATAAAATAAAATAGCCCCCACCGAGCCTGGGCACGAAAAATACATTAAGTAAAAAGTAACAGAGATGGAGAGTGTAATGACTTGTCAGAAGTGAAGGGATAATAAGAGGTGTGTAATGAATATCCAAGAATATTCAGTGTTGATATAGGCATAAAATATAACCGTAACTGAAGAAAGACTTGACATCGAACTGTCCTGGACAGTCCTATTCAAGTTTAAAAATCCTTCAGCTGTAGTATCGCAACGGTAGTCTTCAGGGAGAATAACTAAATAAGCTAGATAACCAAGCACTAAAGCCCCCCCCCCACATTATAATCGATGAGGGGTGTTTAAAACCTTTGAACGAGTACTTAGGATCGCAAGGATCTGATCCTTTTCTCCTCCACACCCTTGCTCCCTGCGTATCACTGACACAAAAAGTAGCTTCATCTGTCAAAATCTCTTTCTCCAGTCGTCCAGGTCCCGTTCACTGTATTTATTGGTAATGGCGGTCCTTTTACCACGCTGCTGTTGGTCGATTGTGGTTTGTTGCACGCCCTCACTTTCTTGTACAGAAACTTCTTAAGATTTTGAATTGTACAATTACTCACTGATCCTAAGAGCATGGGTTTTTTTCATTAATTTGCGTGGCTGTCAGGATTGGTTAATTCTCCATTTTTCTTTTCTTTTTTAAACATCGGGACAGACAAAAAACTGCTCATATCAATTAAGGCCCGGGCACGACAAAACACCAAGACAAAGGAAAAGAAAAAGGTTAAGGACAAGGCAGAGATAAGGTAATGTTACACAGAGGAAAACGATTGCCATCTTATGACCATGAGAGTTTTCTTGGATGCCTCGGCCACGTGTCTATTACCGCGTTATGTGGCACTTCCTTTCCCTCACTAGCCTTGAACTTGGCAATGAGGGGGACGAATTTTTATTCATTCACTCTAGTCTGTTTGCTCACTTCTCGATTACACAGACCAGAACCTTAAAAATTACTCGCCATTCCAGTAACCTATTCTAGCTAGGATGAGAGGGTAGTTCTTTCAGTGTCGTTATTTTCAATATTTTTAATGTAGTAGTAGTAGTAGCAAAAGTTTTGAAGCAGCAATTTCTATTATGAGCAATTCAAGAACAGACATCTCTTTCTTGCACAAACTCTTTCACTCCAGTGGTTGAAAGGTCTATTAATGTATCTATATTAGTCCCTACGAATGGGGCTAACCGCAGACCTGGTTGGAGCTTGGGGATAAAAGTTGGATGCCCTTCCTGATGCCCCGCAATTTGGATCTATTCCGCATTGGCAGGTTCGTAATGTCCCGACTTGCGTGCTATACCAGTGAGCTACCGCGGCCCTATCATTCCAATGTCTTTTCATCTATTAAAGATGGAAGAAGAAGCATCAGTTAAAGGAAGAAAGAGTTAGAATGGGTCATTTATTCCTTGACCTTTGTCCAGATACTTGAAAAATACAAAATTATTCAAAAAGGTTAAAATTCTTTTTCATTTTCTTGAGAGAGAGAGAGAGAGAGAGAGGAGAGAGAGAGAGAGAGAGAGAGAGAGAGAGAGAGAGAGAGAGAGAGAGAGAGAGAGAGAGAGAGAGAGAGAGACCAGACACAAAAGGCATATTCTCTCGTAATTTAGCGACGTACAAAAATAAAAAGGTAATTAGTGGTTAATTAAAAAAAATCCGCAGTTTGACGTAAAATACCTGATATGAATTATTAAATAACCTCAAAAATAAATAAATAAAGCTATTACGGTGAACTACTGTTCCCTTGATCTTCTGTGACGAAAATCAATAAGGTTCTTGGCGATCACCGTTCATAAAGTCACTGTTGCAGCCTCATATCATTCTATCTAGATACAAAAGCCATAATCCCACTTATAAGGGGGGGGGGGCACCGAGTGAAAATAAAAATTTAAGTCTTTGTGGGAGGAAAATACAAATGAGAAAATTCCCAGTCCCTTTGCTCCGCCCCAATTAGTCGACTTACTGTACTTTTACCCCTCTCGGGGGGAACACTAGCTTTCCATACTTTCCCTTTTGAGGCAAACCAATTACTGAATATTAAAAGGACAATTTTCATAATTTATCAGATACTATTAGCTTAAGTCATGTGACCTCATGGGTATATGAACCTTTTTCACAATATTCCTTTTCTCATTGAGGATAAATGACTGTCACTCCCGCCCGGCTTGGGTCATTTACAGAGAAAGTGGGAAAGGATCTGGATGAGATCCGACAGCCGTAGATGCTTTCTGTTCAACAGTTATGTTAGCCAACAACAAAAACTGCGACTTTTCCTTTTTTAGAAAACTTAGTTACAGATAATCAAAAGGAAAACGGTAAAAAATTAATATATAAGAATAAAATACAAAATATTAGACTATACAGCCTCAAAGTTTCAGTTTACATTAAGCATCAAAATAGCCACATATCAATGAAAAGAAATGAGGATATACGTTTTCACCTTATGCTGCCAACTTTCAACTCTACTTGAGAAAATAGTTGCAAGACAACAAGCAGGATACAATTTATATAGTTGCAAGACAACAAGCAGGATACAATTTATATAGTTGCAAGACAACAAGCAGGATACAGTTTATATAGTTGCAAGACAACAAGCAGGATACAATTTATATAGTTGCAAGACAACAAGCAGGATACAATTTATATAGTTGCAAGACAATAAGCAGGATACAATTTATATAGTTGCAAGACAACAAGCAGGATACACTCAGTTGCAGTTATTTCACCCTAAACTAAGAGAAGATAAAGAAAAATGTAGTAATTGAAAGAGTAAGAACACAATTTCCGACTTTCTTGAGTTGGTATTCGCTGTTTTTGAACTGGAAAAGAGGAGGTCCAAAGGCAGTGTGGAAAATCTCGAGTAGCTAGTCTCAGAGAATGTAATCTGGAAAGTAAAATCTATAACTAAAGTTGACAGTAAAACTGTAATATATATTTAAACTATGAAAGCAAATGGATGTCCGAGAGGAATTTAACTTTGCTTCAAAGTAGTCATATTAGGTGTGGTAGTTTCTTGCGAAAACGTCTGAAAAAAGAAAGATTTTGAAAGGAAGCCCTACGCACGTGTTCAATTAAGAATGATAACTACTGTACTGAGAATTAACTTTTGGAAATATTTCCAAAAGAATATGACTGAATTTTACCTTTTGGCTAAAGGTTTCCTATTTAATACCATATTTTCAGATTTTCTTTTCAAGGAAGCTTAGAGAACTAGGTCTAAAGATTAAGATATCCTATTTAATGCCATATTTTTAAATTTTCTCTTCAAGGAAGTTTACAGCGCTGAGCTTAAAGACTAAAGTTTCCTATTTAATACCATTTTTTTATATTATCTCTTCAAGGAATTTAACAGCACTGGGTTTAATTGTAAGGTTTCTCTATACTATGAAATTTTCAGATTTCATTTCAAGGAAGCTTACAGCACTGGGTCTAAAGAGTAAGGATTCCTATCTAATACCAAATTTTTATATTTTATCTTCAAGGGAGCTTACAGCACTGGGACGAGGGACATCATTCACGAAAATTTTCAAGAAATATATGGAGTTCGTGTATTGGAGTATAAATTGTTTAATATTCAACGTGAAATTTCGAGGAAAGACAAAATATAATGGGTGAAAATAGTATCTTAGTAAAATAAATTATAAATTAAAGGATACTGGGAACGCTATCAATTCTTGGTATCACAATGGTCAGGTTAGCAGCACCAATTATAGAAGATATTAATGAGCTTCAGTTTTATGTAAACTGAGCAGGTTTTTTTTTATTTTTTATTATTATTATTATTATTATTATTATTATTATTATTATTATTATTATTATTATTATTATTATTATTATTATTATTATTATTATTATTATTATTATTATTATCCCAGCAGGGTGGAGAGAACTATAGCAAAGGCGTTGGGAATTTAACCTAACATTCCCAGCTTATCAGAGATGGTT
The DNA here is from genome assembly GCA_037179515.1 of Halocaridina rubra. NCBI lineage: Eukaryota > Metazoa > Arthropoda > Malacostraca > Decapoda > Atyidae > Halocaridina > Halocaridina rubra. The sequence goes on along the minus strand of JAXCGZ010017442.1, from coordinate 33,118 downwards.
CTAGAACAATTCGAAGTAAGACAAATCGCCGTACTAACCTAACCTAACCTATAGATGTCCTTGCGGCGGTATATTTGTCTTATGGCGAATTATTCTACGGCGAACTGTCCGGCCACGATCAGAGATATGGAAAAAAAAAAAAACAGTGGAGGGGATTGTCAACCCCACATTGTCCTATCAATTATAAAGTTTCCTAAAATAAGGACACTTCAGAGAGAAATTAAGGGTTGTTAAAATATCCACCAACTTGGACCAGTCGTAAATGCAATTTAAACGAAGGTTGAAAATAAAAAAAGGGGAGAAAAAGGGGGGGAGGGTCACAAACCTTGGATTTGTTTTGGATTTTCTGATGAAGGTCCTCTCTCTACTGAGCAGACTCTGGTGAAAGGGTCGAAAATTAAAAATAAAATAAAATAATAATAATCAGATCAAACTAGACTCTTCTACTTCACGTACCTCTAGTTAGTTCCTCGGTAGATCTTGACAGATAGTGAAGTGTTTTTGCTATCTGCAAATAAAAAAAATAAAAACAAATTAAAGGATTGTAATGAACTATAGTTACGGAATATGAAAAAAGCTAATTAGAGGAATCATAATACCAAACTAAGCTTGTTTGGGCTTTGTCCAGGGAAGGAGTTGTTGCCCTTGTGTTTTGTTTGTTTGTTTGTTTGTTTTACATAAAGTCAAGTACTTTCTCTTCAGCATTTTATTTATTTATTTATTTATTTATTTTTTGTAAACAAAAGTGTGACGTTTTCCAAGGACAGAGCCCGAGGAAAGAGAGCGAGTGGTGATAGCAATATCTCATGAGCTTGAGCACCTTCGATTCAGGGAACTGGAAATATTGTATTAATTCTGTGAGTGAATGGAAAGAGCTCCATTTTCCTGGAAATTGGAAATACATTTTCATTTTGTTTATTGAGCATATTTAGAAAAAAATCTGACAAGTCACACTTCCATAGGGAGTAGCCAGTGACATAACTCATTTTTCTTAACAAAGGTAATTTACAATAACTAAAACATTGAAAATACAGAATAAAGCATTCGAGTACGAGATTAGAGATCTATCTTCTTGGTAATTTGAGAAGCAATTTTCTTCGTTATTTGGAAAATATTCAGACGTAACCTGAACATTCACCTCTTCAGAAGTGGAGCCAATAACATAAAGTCAACTTATAAAAGGTAAAAATATACAAATAAGTACAAACACTTGTAATAAATATATAAATAAATATTTTGTAACTAATAATCTTCTAATTCTGAACGAAAAAATAATGTTTCTCAAGAAATGGAACTTGCAAAACCTTAACAAAACAGTACATGGAAAAAATATAAAACAAAACTAACACTTAATAAATAAATAAATAAATAAAAAATAAAACAACGAGATTATTAGGATCATTTGGAGAAAACGCACCCAAGCAATAGTTGGATGCAATTTTTCCAGTTATACTAACCTAACCTGACCAAATATCTATTTCTAAACTGGTGGAGGGGTTAAATCATTTCATATTACCGGATGGTTCTTCAGTTGGTAGGCTGAGGTACGTTTTATTTCCTGTGGACCCGATTAGGTAAATAGTAGATCTAAAAACATTTAATTACTTTGTACTTCTATATCAAATAGTAGGTTGGCTCATGGCACCAACCGCCCGTTGCGATACTACAGCTGAAGGGTCTTGTGGACTTAAATAAGACTGTCCAGGACAGTTCGATGTTAAGTCTTCCTTTAGTTACGGTTCTTTTTCTATGCCTACATCAACACCGAATATTCTTTGATATTCGTTACACATGTCTTATTATCCCTTCACATCTGACAAGTCACAATACTCCCCATCTCTGTTTCTCTCTATGTATTCTTCGTGCCCAGGCCAGATGAAGGTAGATTTTTTTTTTTATTTGGTCCGTCCTGGTGTCACAATCATAAAAAAAAAAAATGAGCACAGATTAAGGCAATACCAAGAGTACATCTCATGAAATAAATATTATCAACATATTATACCATTCTATGGCATAAGTCTACTTACCTATGTGCAAGGGGGATGGCCGAGTCAAAGAAAATACCTGATTTTTCGAGGGGAGAATAATCTGGAAGGAGGACTTAACTCAAATACTCTCTTCTCAATTTAGTCGACTTTTACGACATGAAAAGGAACACGGAGGCGATGTTTTTATCCTCCATCAAAGGAGAAGAAATTTTGAAATTGCAGAGTGAGAGATAAATAGAAAATGAACTATTGGAGGCAGAGGAAACTCAGCTCCTTTTCCCGTCACTTGGATAGAACCTAACCATTAAAAAAAAAAAAAGGAAAAGAAAGAAGAAAATGGAGAATATGAGAGCATAAGAAAATGAACTATGAGAGACAAAAAAAAAAAAATAACGATTGGAGGCAGAGGACGCTCAGCTCCTTTACCAGTCACTTGGATAGGACCTAACCATTAAAAAAAATGCAGAATATGAGAGCATGAGAAAATGAACTATAAGAGATAAAAAAGAAAATGAACTATTGGAGGCAGAGGACGCTCAGCTCCTTTACCCGTCAATTGGATAGAACCTAACCATTTAAAACAAAATGCAGAATATGAGAGCATGAGAAAATGAACTACGAGAGATAAAAAAGAAAATGAACTATTGGAGGCAGAGAACGCTCAGCTCCTTTACCCGTCACTTGGATAGAACCTAACCATTTAAAACAAAATGCAGAATATGAGAGCATGAGAAAATGAACTATGAGAGATAAAAAAGAAAATGAACTATTGGAGGCAGAGGACGCTCAGCTCCTTTACCCCTCACTTGGATAGGACCTAACCATTTAAAACAAAACAAAAAAGAAAGGAAAAGAAAGAAGAAAATGGAGAATATGAGAGCATGAGAAATTGAACTATGAAAGGCAATGGACGCTCAACTTCTCACTAAGAAGACATCCACCTCCAAGATGGAAAGAAGAAAATGACGAGTAAAAGAGTAAGAAAAATTCAGAGCTATGGGAGGCAGAGAATGTTGCATGTCTCATTTGGAAAGAATTCTACCCATCTCCGTGGCTAAATGGTAGTGTCCGCGACTCTGTGTCGGCAGGTCGAGAGTTCGTGCCCAGTCACGGACTGAGGTTAGTAAGGGCATACACTCAGGGTAACGACTTCATATGCCAAAACAAGTCCTTCGCAAGAAGGCAACCGTCCTAGCCCTTAGTAGAAAAGGGAGTTCGTGACGTTAAATTGAATCATCATTATCATCTAAGAAGGAAAGAAAACAATGAAGAGTGGGAGAGAAAGAGGGACTATCATAAGTAAGGACATAAAATTGCTTACACAAATATATTAATACTAATAATAAATACATCATACATATGTACAAACATGATCCCTCATATATATATATATATATATATATATATATATATATATATATATATATATATATATATATATATATATATATATATATATATATATATATATATATGAGGGATCATGTTTGCACATATGTATGATGTATTTATTATTAGTATTAATATATTTGTGTAAGCAGTTTTATGTTCTTACTTATGGTATTCCCTCTTCCTCTCCCACTATTCATTGTTTTCTTTCCTTCTTAAGGGCGGTTTACACGGTCAAACGGTTCGTCGAACGCGGTTCGACAGACAAGTGTTTTAAGTGATGTTCGAACGTGTGAACGGGGTATATATATATTCACCAGTCTCATAGTCATAACCAAAATTTTTATTTGCAAAATATAGTTCAAGAAATAATAATAATTTCATATATCTTGTTTCATAAAATCAAACATACAAGATAGAATTTAGAAAAAAGAAAAACTTGAATATCTGAAAATCATACACAGTCTGCAACTGTGGAACGAATCTCGGGAATTTCTGCGGTGAAGATTTTTGCCCTAAGAAAATTTGCGGCGTATATTTTTGTCGTAAATATTTTTACTGTAAGAGAGACATGACATGAAACGAAAAAAAAGTCACTTTTTTTTTCTTCAACTTACATTTAAAATTGAAATGATAATAAAATTTATGAAGACTCGACTCTGGAGGTGACAGACACGTGATCGAGCCCAGGGCCGAGCGTTAAGAAGGGCAGCCAGCCTTAATTCCTCACCTACAAACTGGGTCCACGCCCACAATGGGGACTCTTAGTGTCACAAAGAGTCGAAAATAAATTAACGATAAATAAAAAGCAATACTACAGTCAAGTAAATCCATCCCTGATTAGGGGGCATTGAACCCAGACCCTCTAAACCTAACCTAATACTAGAGCAGCAGTCAAAAGGTTATCTTTCCTATATGGGGGGCTTCGCCCCAACCTTCCTTTAATTTATGGACATTGACAGTACATTCAAATGTACTATAGCTCTATATTACTAAGATAAGAGTAGATGTTTTATATGTAAAAAGCATTATTAATGATATCAATAATGATATCTTAATTTGTTAGAGGTATCATTAAAGGAGAGGTATAATTAAAGGAGAGGTATCATTAAAGGAGAGGTATCATTAAAGGAGAGGTATCATTAAAGGACAGGCATCATTAAAGGACAGGTATCATTAAAGGAGAGGTATCATTAAAGGACAAGTATCATTAAAGGACAGGTATCATTAAAGGACTTTATTAAGTCACTGAAAAAGGGGACCAAGGTAGAGCATTGTTAGAGCGCTCAACTCGGGAAGAAGCAAACCCGCATTCGACCCCACTTCGGGCATGAAGAACGGCATCTAACTTTAAATCCCCAGCTCTAATCTGTCTGTCCATCCCCATTAAAATGGAAATTAGTAGAGACGCAAACACGGAAAAAAAAATAATTAAATCGCTGAAATGCAGATGGTCAGGTTTGGAAAAACTAACATCAACGTATTCTGCAGCGTATTCCCCCCCCCCCCCAAATGAATTTGAAATTTTCCTTTTTTTACTTCACGACAAAAATGCCTCACGACGGATGTGGTGGACGGTAAAAATCTTGAGGGAAAATTCCAGAGGTAAAAAATCTCAACGGAAAAATTCTATACGGCAAAACTGTTTACGTCATATATACCTGACACCATTATGAAAGAGATATTAAGTTCAGAATATGAATATTCTCACATAAAGGTTGTTCTTGCCGTTTTATGAGTCGCTATTCTCATTATAGGGGTGGGCACAGACAGGTTGGAGCTGGAGAATTTGGCTGGATGTTCTTCCTAACTCCCCTAGGTGGGCTTGATCACGGGCCTGTCCCTTCCCGAGTCGAGTGCCCTAAACACTGAGCTACCGCGGTCACCATCTTAACATCTGCATGAACGCATTGCTTCATCATTATCAAAATAAATAAATAAATAAATAAATAAAGAGCTTTCCCAGGTACAACAACGCATAAGCGAACTACGACGTCAATTAAAGATATTAGTATAAAAATAAGTAGTTTTTTTATGACTGTGACACCAGGACGGGAAAAAAAAAATCTGCCCTCAGCAGACCTGGGCACGAAAAAAAAACATAAAGTAAAGAGCAACAGAGATGGAAAGTGTTGTGACTTGTCAGATGTGATGGGATTATAAGAGATGTGTAAGGAATATCCAAGAATATTCGGTGTTGATGTCAGCACAGAAAAAGAACCATAACTGAAGTAAGACTTA
>JAXCGZ010017442.1:10000-22500 GCA_037179515.1 Halocaridina rubra | reverse complement strand
AAAGGCAATAATTGACTGAAAGAAACTCACACTTGATATGACAAAGCATTAAGACCTTATTTTCCTAATTAGCAATGGGGGTAATTCTGCTACGGCTGTCGAGTCTCACTGCAGAATATCATTGTCCACCCACCCTGGAGATGATTCAAACAGGGTAGTGGGGGTATTCTGGCAACACTTTTTCTCAAGGCGCTAAATGGTATATTAACCACTAGTGAATTTTCGTACTTTTACTCGGCCACCCCATATACAAGGAAGGATTGTGGCCATTATATATGTAAGAGCAAAATTTGAGAGAGAGAGAGAGAGAGAGAGAGAGAGAGAGAGAGAGAGAGAGAGAGAGAGAGAGAGAGAGAGAGAGAGAGAGAGAGAGAGAGAGAGAGAGAGAGAGAGAGAGAGAGAGAGAGAGATAATCTACTACTCAACCATTGTAAGTTCCATATCGATATACTAAATAAAATTTTCCTAATATCCACAGCACGTATGGAATAAGTGGCCACCTATGGAAATATGCGGCTAGAACAGCTACGACAACATTACTGTCTAGCATTGGAGGAGGTATCGCTGGCATGGGGGCGACGTGGTATCAAAAAGGTCGCCTTGAAATTCCAGATGTTATTAACAGCATTCTGGGAGCACTAGTTAGTGTTACTGGTAAGTCTCTCTCTCTCTCTCTCTCTCTCTCTCTCTCTCTCTCTCTCTCTCTCTCTCTCTCTCTCTCTCTCTCTCTCTCTCTCTCAGATAAACATAACATTGTTACCAGAAGCTTGTCATGTGCTAAAACATAATCAAACAGGTTCGCCAATGACTGTATGTTAATGCGTCGTCTAAGTGGGCAGGAGTTAGCTGTCTGCACAATTTATTTATATCTACACAACTACGTCTAACACCATCAGAATGGTCACCAAAAGAGCAACTTGATTGATATATAACTCATACCTACAATGTGAATTTATACTACACTGATTCCTAGAATACCTCCTGGTCAAGTATGTTTCTAGCAAAGCTGACGTAAATGAAAACTGATTAATTACATAACATCAATCGAGATTAAGGAAGAAATTACATATAAACATCTGTTACCACTTTGGACGGCAATATCCTTCATCACTGTATTCTGACAAATGAATGAAGATTTCAGGTACATGAGTGCTTATTGCTTTAAAGTTAATTCTGTATATAATATAACCTCTTCATTTAATTTTTGCACAGCGGGTTGCGCCCTATTTACAACATGGGAAGCCCTGGCCGTGGGAATTATTGGTGGTCTTATTTCGGTGTATGGGATGCCCCTCATTGATAAACTTCACATTGACGATCCTGTAGGAGCTACGTCAGTACATGGTTAGTACCAATGTGTTATGTGTAAATGGTAACCTTTTTAGATGATTATGTTTGAGTTTTTTATAATTGCTAGAGTGGAATTCTAAATATCAATGGACAAGCCTTTTTGCAACTCTGCAGTGTGTTGGTTGCTATGAGAGCCACAATAACTTTGAGATCTTCAGAGACAAAGAATCTATAACCATTACTCTGGGTGGTACTTGGAACATCAAATACATGTTGCATATATATATATATATATATATATATATATATATATATATATATATATATATATATATATACACACACACAAAATGAAACCGTGATGTTAATAATACACGTATATCCACAAAAAAACTTTTAAACTTTAGGGGAACCGAACTGAACCGGTACGGTGGTATGAATATGTAACTTGCGACGCAAGTTCGGTTTCCCTAAGGTTTGAAATGTTTTTCGTGCATAACAGCGTATGTTAGTATATATGTAAGTATCTATAATAATTTACAGGGCTTTGTGGAATCTGGGCAATGATTGCTATTGGTCTGTTTGTGAAAGCAGACGGTCTGTTGAAAATATCCCGTGGGAATGCTGGACTATTCAGAGGTAAGTAACTGCATTATACCTTACCACGTGTCCTTGAAATTTAATATTGAGTAATTATATAGTAATATAGAATTTTAAGTTACTCTAATATAATAATTTTCATGAACAAATTGAGTTCATTCTGGAACTAATGACGTAATTTCTCTGACAGGTGGCGGGTTTTACTTGCTCGGAGTTCAGGCACTAGGCTGTCTATGCGTCACCGTCTGGTCCATGCTATCAACATATGTTTTGCTTAAGGTAGGATATAGCTAATTAATATCCTCAAAAAGGAAAAAACTCGACTTAATAAGAAAGAGAATTATGATACTGGTTCGAGCCAAGACTATTTTAGAAAGACAAAACCAAAGAGTACATTACAACACAACTTTTTTTTCTGGTTTACCAGAGAAAAAAAAACTGCTCAAAAATGTATGTTGCAATGCATGACCAATCTCTTATCATTTTGCTCCACAGATTATAGACAAATTCATCATACATATAAGAATGACAGACTGGGAAGAACTCGTAGGTGCCGACTTTGCTGAGCACGCGATACGTCGAAAAAATGTCGGAGTCTCAAGAGCCACATCTGTTCTTGGTTTCCAGCACAGAGGCGTTGACTACAGTGACATAGACCCAATGGGAGATAATCCACGTAAGTACATGCTGTACAGTGAGCCATTCCGGGATAAGAGAGGGAGAGTCATGGCTTCGAACTGGTGACAGATACATATCATCTGAGCTATGATGAAAGGCCGAAGGAGTTAAACTTACCAACACTTGAAGACAGAAGGAAAACGGGATTATGGCGTCCCTAGTACAATACTCAGATGAGTACACCATTTGGTATATAGGATGAATTAAGTACCTTCGAGAGCGTAGACTACTATAAGAGGTACAATTGTCTGTCTAATACTAATAAAAGAGAAAGACGACGATCGTCAACTGTAATTGATATGACAGTGATTTGGTTGATGGAGACTTTAAAATGATTAATTAACACTAGAATACCTAAATCATCAAAACATTACTCAAAATATTTTGCAAAAGATTTAAGTTGAAGGTAAAAATTTTCTGATATGCCAACACTTTTAAAGATATTCCAGGTAAGCTACAACTTTTGACAGCTAAACCATTGGAGACATTGCATTAGTTGCTTTGGTACCTCATTCATATAAATCCTTTAAATTGCAGGCCATCAAGCGGTGTTAGCAGCTATGCAGGAACTAGCCTCGCGGAGAGAGTCAACAGTTTCAAAAGCGGTTGAACAAGTCACCCGAATGAAAACAAGGAGACCAAAGATCCCGTCTTTCATCACCAATGGCTTCAAATCAGGTCCCAAAAGACACCGCAAGAACAGTAAACCCAGTACTAGAATCACTGTTTCAGCCATTCAGCACCTGGATAATTATGCTTGGCAATGAATATCGGAGACTTCCAGAAATCAAACTTCAAGGGAAAGATGCTCATCAATTAAGAGCTTAGGTCATTTGGAGGCAACTGCTAGGATGACAGTCTCAGTGACACTGATATATCTGACAATCATCATCTAGAAAATTATGCCTGAAAATTAAAACAGAAAAAAAAATATGAATAGCTTTAAATGGACATTCTTTTGCAGAGTGAGGCACTCGAACACGAGAAACTTAGATATTACTGTAGTTCAACCTGATAACTTTGATCTGGTCACTTTGTACCTTGATTCAACTTAAAAAAAGAATAGGCCACTGGCTGGCAATTTTCCATAAATTTACATTTGCAAGGGTAGGGATGTATCTAAATTCATTTGAGCCCGAATATCTATTATAAACCTGCAAATTCTTCCCAAGCAATAAACTGCTTAGTTATGATGAATGATGATGGTTTATAAAATTAATATCTCTTAAAAAGGATGTGACATGCCCCGAGAATAGTTGAAAGATATTTAAAGAAATGAAAAAAAAAAATTATCACTTTCAAGAGCAACGGCTCTCATTTCCATAGGAGATACAGTTAGTATGTGACATGCACTGCATTTGCACTGTACAGCACTTGTACATGAAGCATATATAATGTAGAATTTCATGTACTGCACTCACGAACTGAAGATCAACCGGAAAAAATCACTTCTGATAGGATCACTTCCTCTATTTTAATAATTAAACAAATCTAACCTAATCTAACCATACCTTAACATCACTTACACCCCAAATTCCCACTTAGGGAGCCCCCAAACCCACGTACCTATTTACTGTTATAAATGCTACCTCAGATGGCAGTGGTGAGCAGCATTTTATTATAGATAACTCATTAATGATATTCATACAAACACTGCTCACAATGATAAATATAATTTTGGCGATTTATCAGTAGACAGAGATAGTTATAGATATAAAACACTAAGGTAATATAACAGTGTTACTATTATCTCACTGACACAGTACGAAAAGTGGCCTATAACCTAATATAACAATAGGTGTCCAATACAATTTCACGAACTACTTAGAAAAAATCCTGTATATATATATATATATATATATATATATATATATATATATATATATATATATATATATATATATATATATATATATATATATATATATATATATATATATATATATATATATATATATTACAGAAACCAGGAGAAAAAGGGATGAGCAACCCATCATCGGAAGTAGAGTATAAAGGCAATACCGCCATATGTATATTAGTTTATTGGGGTGTAAATACCGAGTAAATAAGATACGGTCAATGGTAAGGAAGTGGGCTCATATTACTTTGCTGAGAATAATAGTAATTTAATGTTATTAAATTTAGTGTGTATTTTCCACTGTTACTATTATTCTCAGCAAAGTAATATGAGCTGATTTCCTCCTACCATTAACTGTACCTTATTTACTCGGTATTTACACCCCAATAGACTAATATACATATGGCGGTATTGCCTTTATACTCTACTTCCGATGATGGCTTGCTAATTCCTTTTTTTCTCCTGGTTTCTATATGTATACATATCACCTCATTCATTTTTATAACTTTAGATTCCTCTGAAGATAAGTAATAAATTTGAGAGCGCTAAAGGTCTAAAAAATTCCTTCAATTTCCTTCCGTAACCATATATAAATATATATATATATATATATATATATATATATATATATATATATATATTATATATATATATATATATATATATATATATATATATATATATATATATATATATATATTATCTCACCATGTTAAATTCAATTTCATAATATATATAAATCAGTAGAGTGGAATATAAATTATTAAAAGTAAATGTTCCTTATTATTATCAATAGTATGGACGGAACCACGGTATTCGAGTGCTTAAAAATGCTCCACTTGGAATGTGACCGACTTGCGATCGAGTCCATCGTGGGATGATAAGAAGGGAATTCAGGCTTCACTGTTCCGGTTTTACGTCACGGACTCCCTTTTCTACCTAGGGCTAGGACGGTTGCCTTCTTGCGAAGGACTTGTTTTGCCAGATGTAATCGTTACCCTGAGTGCATGCCCTTGCTAACCTCAGTCAGTGACGGGGCGCGAACCCTCGACCTGACGCCTCAGAGTCGCGGACGCTACCGCTTGAGCCACGGTGACTACAGAATTCAGGCTTCATTCCCCAGCCATATTCTGTCCGTGTTCACCCCCATATTTAAGATCAATAATGACACATAAAACGAGGCTTATTATTATTTCTGGAGCCCGCCGTAGCGTAGCGGTAAAGTGCTCGACTTAGTGAAGACGAACCAGCGTTCGAAGCCACTGCGAGGCGATAGAAGAGGGATCCAGTCTGAATTCCCCAGTTTCTATCCATCTGTGTCGACCCCCAAATGGGGATTAATAGACACATGAAACGTTCAAAAAAATGAAACGATAGCATTGAAAACACTCCCCATCTCTGCCTCTATTATTATTCGGTGCCCGTGACAGATGAGGGCAGTTTTCTTTGCCCGTCCCGGTGTCAGTCATGAAAAAAAGTGCCCTGGTTTTAACTCTCTCTCTCTCTCTCTCTCTCTCTCCCTCTCTCTCTCTCTTTCTATCTATCTATCTATCTATCTACCTATCTATTTATATATCTACCTATACATATATGATGATAATAATAATAATAATAATAATAATAATAATAATAATAATAATAATAATAATAATAATAATAATAATAATAATAATAATAATAATAATAATAATAATAATATATTTGGTCATAGACTTAAGTAAAGTTATACATAAATAAGTAAATACTTAAATAAATAAAAATATATACAAATAAATAGGACACGAATAAAAAAAAGGATAGCAGGTCATTTGTGCATATAAATTAGTTGCTTCTATTAATATATAAAAGAAAACTTAAAACCAACTTTAGAGAAAACGAATATGAGGCATGAACTCAAATATTTAATTGGCTAACATTTCAAAAGCCTGGACTCAAATGTATAATTGGCTAGCATTTCAAAAACCTGAATTCAAATGTTTTATAGGCTAACATTTTAAAAGCCTGAACTCAAACGTTTACTTGGCTGCCATTTCAAAAGCCTGAACTCCGATGTTTAATTGGCTAACAATTTCAAAAGCCTGAACTCAAATGTTTGATTGGCTAACATTTCAAAAGCCTGAACTCCAGTGTTTAATTGGCTAGCATTTCATGTGTAGTTTTAAATGCAATAGAACTAATTTTCTCATTAGTGATAAGACAAAATCTACTTTATTTGGGATTTAATAACAAAAAACTAATTTGATTTCGAAAAGATATACAGTATATTTGCCATGAAAAAATGATTGTTTCATGTCTCTATTAATCCCCATTATGAGAGTAGGCACATGTTAATGCTGGAAAACTTAGGCTGCATGGCTTCCCAAACGTCCCTAGTCGAGTGCTCAAACCACTCCGCTACCGCGGCTTCAACGCCTCACTTATAAGGTAATATTTTTAATATAAAAGGAGTGATTTTTGGAGGCAGTTTCAAACTTCATCACGTCTTATGACATTTGATATACATGAAAACAATATACAATTGTTTGTTTATTCCGGTTTTACGTCACGGACTCCCTTTTCTACCAAGGGCTAGGACGGTTGCCTTCTTGCGAAGGGCTTGTTTTGGCAGATGTAATCGTTACCCTGAGTGCATGCCCTTGCTAACCTCAGACCGTGACGGGGCGCGAACCCTCGATCTGACGCCTCAAAGTCGCGGACGCTACCGCTTGAGCCCCGGTGACTACGAAAATATTAAACAATTCTAGTTAAGAATAATTCAGTACTTGAAAATACGATGTAATGAGAGTTTCAAGAAACCTATGTTTAGGTATTCAATATATACATACATATAAACATGCATTACCCTTGTAAGGGGGGTGGCCTTTTATTTATTAATACCCAAAAGGTATTCAATACCGGGGAATTTAAAACCGTGAATGACAGAGATCTATGGATCAATGAATCGACACATATGTCTCAAGAACTTCTTATTAATGGACAAGGCAGTGTATAGTTTCTTAGGAAACACATGGGTAGCCTTTAGACATAAGGACAATGCTGTGCTAAGAAGTATTCATGAGCCATATGTGAGATCTAAGCTTGCATATGCAACACCCTTCAGGAATCCGCAGTTGAAAAGAAACACATTAAGAAACTTGAAATTTTTAAGACATGCTACGAAGCTGGTGACATATACACAAAATTAGTTATGAGAAAAGGCTGAAGAAGTTAGATATACCAACACTTGAAGACACAAGAAAAAAGGGAATATGGTATTTTCTACATGATTTTGACATATAGCTGATAAGGGAAAAATATTGTATTATTAATGTCTAGAACTTCGTAAAGGGATCTTACAAAGTGAAGAAACTGGAAATGCAAACTAAATTAAGGAACTCGTTACCTGCAGAACCCAAATAATAAATGAATGAGGGGGTAATACTGGAATAGAATCTTCACTCTTTCAGGCTTCGATAAAGGCAACAATGCCTTTCCTGCCGCTCTCTTGCTCCACCCCAATTATGTGGGGGTAAGGTAGTAAAGATGGAACAGAATGATTGGGAGCTCAGGCTACGGTATGGGTAAAAATGACCTACGGGCATTTCTTGAGGGAATCGAACATCAATATGTAAGAAAATCATTAATACTCAAAAGCAATAAGTAAGTTCTTTGCCGTTTTATGTCACTATTATCCCAATTAAAAAGATGAACACAGACAGGTTCGAGCTAGGGAATTAAAGTTAGCTGCCATTCTTAACACCCCGCGGTGGGTTCGATTTCGGGCAAAGGTAATAAGTAGCTAAGTACATTTCATAAAACACTAGTATTGTCTTTGGTTAGGGACAGGATAAGGGAGATAGAACTGTGATGGTATCAAAGTGCGCCCTTTTTGCTGATTTCAGGGGACCACCGCAGGTGAGGGGGAGGCATAAAATTGGAAGGTTTGGGGATCATCAAGGAAATGAAGTGCAGAGAGATTAAAAGACTTGAGCAAAATCTCTTGATAACTTTGCTAACAAAACGTTGTCGAGGTTTGATTCCCTGCCTTGAATGGCCGCCTATTGTTCTTTTTTTTAGTTCTTTTATTTATTTATTTATTTATTTTTTGAGTAGGAAACAAAAGAGAGCTATTTAAATTCCGTGGTGTGCTCTCCCTCCATTGGCGCTCCATTAACGTCAATTAGATTTGGGTAAGCGACATTAAGGTTGATGAAAAGATATCATCAACGTGTTCTTACGGCTTCATAAGGCTAATAGCACACTCGATCTAGAACTAGCCACCGCCCTATTTTATAGCTGTAATAAGAGGGAACGCGGGGCTCTAGTTAGGCTCAAGATACCTCTAGATAGCACCAAGATATTAAGCCATATTGGGAACCGTTTTGACTCTATGACTAGATGAAAAAGACAACTATATAAACTAGAATACCAACAGACAAGTAAAATAATCAAGTAAATATATAAATATATAAACAAATAAAATGATAATCTAATAACTAAGTAAATAAGCAAGCAAACCACTAAACATATAAACAAACAAATCAACTGACAACTAAATATATCTTCAATTGCATGATGTCATATTTTGTAGACCGCGGCAAGGAGGCCAGAACTTTAATAAAAGATTTAAGAAAATCGCTTTTCTTATATAAAGACATAAAAAACAAATAAACAGACTAACCAATGGATAACCAAACAAATAAAAAAATAAAAAAGTAGCTATATACACAAACAAATAATCAAAAGATAAGTACAGTAAATCAATAAATGTACATTTGCATGATTCCATTACTCTTTAAAAGACGGAAGGGTGGCCGCAACTGTTATAAGAAAACTAAGATGACAAGTGCTTTTCTTAACCCAACCCTCATCACTTATAATAGAAAGAAAAGTATATTAAAAGAAAGAAAGAAAAAAATGAGAGTGAAGGAAGGTTTGTCCCTGAATCCATTACATCATTCAGTAGCTTCTTAAGGTATTTAAGGATAATATGGGCAGTGTATTTTCTCTTCAGCCACGGAGATATAATAATAATAATGATAATAAATTCCTGAATATAATTAGGATAAATCAGATAATACCTACTTAAGAGCTACAACTAAGAAATGCCTTAATAACAATATATTCACATTTAATAAATCGATGTTGTAATGAATCTAAAGGGCTAAACAGACGATCAATATTACTGACAGTATTTCCTGTACTGTCATTATTACTGTCGGTGTGTCCATCATATGGACGTAGTAGTTCACACCAAGAGAATAGTGTCAGTATTTTTACTGACAGAAATAATGATCGTCTGTACCCCCCCCTTTAGATTTCAAATCTGATAGAAAAAAAATCTTTTAAAAGTATTTGTTGTCTTGACAGGAACTAATGGTTCTTAAGGGAAATATGTGAATAGGTTAATAGTTTCCTGGGGGCAAACACAGTCAAATCAGATGAAGTCAGATAAGAATTGCATTTAACACTGTGTCAGAACGAAATAGCTGTAAAATTCTTCTTTAGTGGTAAGTTTTCCCCATGTTCATATGGGAGCACTGTATCTCGCTAGCCTCTTGAAGACTAGTGTTGGTTTTGACCCAGGGAGATACAGCCAGATATCCTTTCTCTTATCAAACCTCTCCACTGATTGGGATTTGAGAACGGTACCGATTTGAGCTGGTTTAATCCCACAATGGCAGAATGACTGTTAATACAGGTTCATTTATTCTTTAAAATATAAAGAAAATTTTAGCAGAATTATTATTTCTTCCGTACGAGGCATCGAAAGGTCATTGGAAAGACTGTTGAAAATGTGTAAAAAAAATTTGGTAGGAGATTAATCATTCTCTACTAAGAGACTTTGGCCCGATTTCTTAAACAGTGTAAACCTAGGCTCCATATTGTTAGTTAGCTAGACACACACAAATGGATTTCATAAACGCATCTGACGCGGTTCTGTGTATGGCTAGGATCCCATGTGGGATCCTAGCCATACACAGAACCGCGTCAGAAGCGTTTATGAAATCCATTTGTGTGTGTCTAGCTAACTAACAATATGGTATCCAAGGTTTACACTGCTTAAGAAATCGGGCTTTAGTAAGGTAACTATTAAGAGATTTAGTAAGGTAACTCTACTAAGAGATTTAATAAGGTAACACTACTGAGAAATTCAGTAAGGTAACTCTACTAAGAGATATAGTAAGGTATTTCTGTAAGAGATTTAGTAAGGTAACTCTACAAAGAGATTCTGTAAGGTAATTCTACGAAGTAATTTTGTAAGGCAAATCTACAAAGAGATTCAGTAAGGTAACTCTATTAAGAGATTTAGTAAGGTAAGCCAAGTATGAGAACACTATAAACGTCAAGAGGAATAATTAGTCACTGTTGAGAAAATACATAAATTTTGTCTACATCTGCATCGGCACATTCTCATACTCCTTATTATCAAAGTTTACTGTTGTTGCTGTTCCACTGTATTGTGCTTCATTTCATCCACACACACACACACACACACACACACACACACACACACACACACACACACACACACACACACACACAGAGAGAGAGAGAGAGAGAGAGAGAGAGAGAGAGAGAGAGAGAGAGAGAGAGAGAGAGAGAGAGAGAGAGAGAGAGAGAGAGAGAGAGAGAGAGTCCTTTACCTTATTTTATACATATTTTTCTCGCTATCATCATACAAAAAATCATATTCTTATCATAAATGCAGCTTATAATTATGGTTTTTTATGCTAAATAACATAGTTTTCTTTCTCTCTTTTTTTTTAATTATGTAGAGATTAACAACAAAATTAATCTCAAGAGCACATTAGCTCTGTGTGCACCACTTTACGTGTCAAAATTAGTTCCTAAGAATGGTGGTAAACACAGACATATTGAAGCTCTGGGATTAAGATTCGATGCCCTTCCTAACGTCCCACGGTGGGCTCGAACCCAAGTCAATCGCCTCCCGACTCGCACGCTACCACTGAGAGTATCGTGACCCATGCAAATAATCTCTATTTAATACGAAAAGGTAATAGTTGCCTAGGATTCAAAAATTTCCTGAGAAATCTAAAAAAAAAAAAAAAAATCTGATGTCTTAGAGGTTATTCCAAAACTGTGTAAGTAAAGTATCCGATTTTCCAGATCATATCTAAAAAACATAAAAATAAAGACAACACTAATATATTATGATAAAAAGAGGGAGGTCATGAGTTTCCCATCCCAAACCACGGCTACTTTACAACCAAAAATAGTTATTAGTAGCGAATAGTAGGAACAAAATAGTGAAAAGCATTGAAACTAATGTATGCTGGGTTAAGTAAAACTGAGGAGAGAGAGAGAGAGAGAGAGAGAGAGAGAGAGAGAGAGAGAGAGAGAGAGAGAGAGAGAGAGAGAGAATGTATACCCTCAGCACAAAAAGCACACCATGCAATTGTACCATCTTATAAAGACTTCACGTCAACTGCCAGTGGCTCTTGGCTCCAGAAGTGATGTTGTTGTCTGTGATGAGTGTTACCACAAAATGAAGGGTCAGTGTAATAGCTAAACGACGGTCCTGGAGGAAGTCCACCATAAAACCAGGTTCTGTAGCCACCACAAATTATATCTTACGTTGTCATCATCATTTGTGAAATAAGGGTTGGCAGTGGACAAATGGAGAACACTCATTTGGCCTCTGTAAAAATACATCCTTTTTTTTTTCTTTGATTTTCTTGGCTTTTTTTCTATAAATGACTTGACGTTGTCTTACGGAATTTGTTAAAGCTGATTTTTATATATTGTAATAATATATTATCATAGACACTGTATCATTATTTTTTTCTTTTTTGTGCTTGAGTTATAAATTTCTCAATCACACAAAATGCGCAAATCATCAATGTGTTATAGACTCATAAACATTAAGGTCCGGAATCTATTTATAAGACCTTAGGCTATTTATTTAGCGGGGCATTAGGAAGGGCATCCAGCATTAATCCCCTAGCTCCATGGTGCTTTTTATTCTTTTTTTTTTTTTTTACTTCCAGCCAAATTTTGAACTTTGCGATTAAAAAAGATCTTTGTACCTGTTACACAGTACTTTAGTCAGTTAATTATTTAGTTAGATAAT
>JAXCGZ010017442.1:2500-5000 GCA_037179515.1 Halocaridina rubra | reverse complement strand
TCTCTGGAAGAATCTATAGTTCCCTATTCAATAATATAGTGGAAGGAAATCTGTTTTCCATATACAGGAGGGAAGGGGGGGGATATGACTATCTTACGATACTCAGAAGCGACATATTGGCTACAAAGATATTGCCAGAGGAGGATTATTTGCATATAAGATGGCGCGCGCACACACACACACACACACACACACACACACACACACACACACACAAACAGTGTGGTCTGCGTGTATATAAGCCACTGAAGCTTTTTTCACAGTCTCTCTCTGGGCTTCAAGGAGGCTTGAATCTTAAAACGTTACAATATTTTACCCATATATATATATATATATATATATATATATATATATATATATATATATATATATATATATATATATATATATATATATATATATATATATTCCCCTGGGGTGAGGGAAAAAGAATATCACCTCTGTGTTCCCCTGAGAATCATAAAAGTCGACTAAATGGGGCACAGAACCCAGCTTCAACATGTGTGTGTCAGTCCTCATTCAAAGGAGAACCAATTATTACACCAAAAACGATGCATGCTATAAATTTTGAAATATTAGCAATCATTAATAAACTCTAAATAAGTAATCAAACGAATGAATAACTATATAATTAGGTAAACGAATAAATAATTACACTGATAAATAAATAAATAATAAATATATTAACATCTGACAAGTCACAATACACTCCCGATCTCTGGTTCTCTCTATGTTTTCTTCGTACCCAGGCCTGATGAGGGTAGATTTATTTATTTTTTCTTTGCCCGTCCTGGTGTCAATCATAAAAAACTAAAAAATAAATTAAAAAAATATAAAATAAAAAAATAAATTCAAATTTCATCAGCATGTCTCTGACAAAGCAGTAAACTCAAATACACAAAACTGAAATTAAATAAATAAATAAATCAGTAAGCAGATAAATTAATATATGATAAACACAATATGGTTGTTGTACCCACTAGACAACAACTAAAGCTCTCTCTCTCTCTCTCTCTCTCTCTCTCTCTCTCTCTCTCTCTCTCTCTCTCTCTCTCTCTCTCTCTCTCTCTCTGTCCCAAGAAGTTTATTTTCATTTAATGTAGGAGAAAATCTCTCCTTATGTAGCGCGAGGAGAGGAAGTGGGAAATGCAGCCGAGCGTTACATTACTCTGATTGGAAACTTAGGAAAGGAGAAATTCCAGCTAGGAAGGGAAATTGCCTTCATTCTTAAACAAACACACACACACACACACACACACACACACACACACACACACAGAAATTCGCAAGACACATACAACAGTGATTACGATAAAATGAACAAAAGACAAGAACTATAATTTTCTTTTCCAGTTTGAAGAGTTAGGTATGTACAGTTAGGTAAAAAAAAAAAGCTAGCGCAAACATACATACACACACACACACACACACACACACACACACACACACACACACACACACACACACACACACACACACACTCATAACACATACAATAGTGAATAAAAAAAAAGAAACCAACCAAAGGATAGGTATTATATTTTTTTTTCCGTATAGACATAATCAGTTAAATACAATTAGGTAAACACACACACACACACACACACACACACACACACACACACACACACACACACACACACACACACACACACACACGTACACACACTCACAAAACACGCACCAGCTTATCAAACACTTAAAACTGATCAAGAGACAAGGGCCCGAGTTCTTAAACAGTGTAAACCTAGGATACCATATTGTTAGTTAGCTAGACACACACCAAATGGATTTCATAAACGCATCTGACGCGGTTCTGTGTATGGCTAGGATCCCGTACGGGATCTTAGCCATGCACAGAACCGCGTCATATACGTTTATGAAATCCATTTGTGTGTGTCTAGCTAACTAACAATATGGTATCCTAGGTTTACACTGTTTAAGAAATCGGGCCAAGGAGTTCAGTTTGGGGCTCTTTCCCCTGACACAATTAGGCAAACATAATCATGTATTTCTACATAAGCAAAAAAAAAAAAGTTAAATAAACTTGTTTTCCTGCTTAACAAAAGTTGTTTTATGAAATTTTGTACATATAAAAATGTAACGAGTAGGATGCCCCATAAGTGGGACGCCAACGAGCTGTGTGTCAACATGCGGCGACTGTGTTCGCCCTTCTGCTCTGCGGCTCTGTCTCTCTCTCTCTCTCTCTCTCTCTCTCTCTCTCTCTCTCTCTCTCTCTCTCTCTCTCTCTCTCTCTCTCTCACACACACACACACACACACTAAACGGAAAAAAATATTATAGAGGAAACCACAGAAATGCGTATTTAAATTAGTTTACAAGGATTTAAAAGTAAATACATTAGTAGTTTTATACGATCTCAATAGATGGCGTTGTTCCTAATACCTAGGTCTATATTGAGAGAGAGAGAGAGAGAGAGAGAGAGAGAGAGAGAGAGAGAGAGAGAGAGAGAGAGAGAGAGAGAGAGAGAGAGAGAGAG
>JAXCGZ010017441.1:55000-62500 GCA_037179515.1 Halocaridina rubra | reverse complement strand
CAATTCCTCTCTTGGATAGCAGCCTCTATTATCTCGCATTTTTTTCCGGTTTTACGTCACGGACTCCCTTGTCTACCAAGGGCTAGGACGGTTGCCTTCTTACGAAGGACTTGTTTTGGCAGATGTAATCGCTACCCTGAGTGCATGCCCTTGCTAACTTCAGACCTTGACGGGGCGCGAACCCTAGACCTGACCCCTCAGAGTCGCGGACGCTACCGCTTGAGCCACGCATATGTGATGATATTTAGAATTCATGAATGCAAAAATATATGAATGAACAAATGAATGAATGAATGAAGGAATGAATGAATGAATGATCTGATCAAATTTAGAATCATTTTCTATGTCAATAAATTTCACAGACACAATTTTAAGTAAATATTATATCGTGTCTCTGGAAATTAAAAAGCAAAAAAAAAAAAGACATATTTTTCTTGACAAAATTCGTACCAAAAATATGTAAGAAGATTCTTACTTACATCTGGAAGTGGTTAAGGAAATAAGAGATAATTTTTCATAGTAAGTTTCCACCTTAAGTCAAGCCTTAAACGTTAGTAAAACAAGAATTGTGAATAGCGTGAGATGAAACACGCAATCTTACCAGTCATAATGATATGTTTATACTCTTATTATTATGAAGCTTTAAATCTGCCATTAGTTTTTTGATAGTAAAGGAGAGAGAGAGAGAGAGAGAGAGAGAGAGAGAGAGAGAGAGAGAGAGAGAGAGAGAGAGAGAGAGAGAGAGAGAGAGAGAGAGAGAGAGAGAGAGAGAGAGAGAGAAATATGTTACTATACATCAGTATTTGCACTTGAATACATATAGATTTTGTATTGGGCTTAAAATCTTACCTGATGTCAAGTAACTATATCCAGAGATATAATCAATACTCCACTTTTTTCATCATTTTTCTCTCATCTGGCCTTCTCTGAAATCTTGCATTGATTTTGGTAGGAAAGATTCTTGAAGCTTCCGTGAGACTGTCCAGTCTACTCTCGGAAATGATTATTTCTATATATATATATATATATATATATATATATATATATATATATATATATATATATATATATATATATATATATATATATATACATAATGTAGAATTAGAGAGGACTGCGTAGTTTATGCAAGTCTCAAAACACCATGCCTTAGATATCCCATTGAAGAAACTGTAGCCTATTGTGAGCGATTTTCTCAATGAGGTAACAAATCTCTTCGCAAAAAATATTTTTTTAGAAACTTATCATGAAAACTTCGTATGCCAACTTTCAAAGGCCGCCTTCCTCCATATTTTCCTTGGAAAAGAAAATTATGACTCTTATTGAAAGCAGAGCTTATGAAACAATCTTCTCTCTCTAAGAAAGATTTATTCATAAGTATTTATTTAACTGTCTGATGGTGGAGGCTCGTGGCCTTCAAGTCTTTAGGAGATTTTTGCCAAAATTAATTTCTGGTTAAGAAATTTGTTATTTCAATAGGGTAAACTCCCTCTATTCACTCTCTTCAAAGGAGATATTTGTGGCATAGTGTTTTGAGATTTGTGTAAATTATACAGTCCTCTCAGAATTTTGACCCAAATTTCAAGTATCCAGGGATACTCTCTTTTATATATATATATATATATATATATATATATATATATATATATATATATATATATATATATATATATATATATATATATATATATATATATATATATATATATATATATATATATATATATATATGTGTGTGTGTGTGTGTGTAGAGAGAGAGAGAGAGAGAGAGAGAGAGAGAGAGAGAGAGAGATTCACCTATGCAGTCAATAATAATAATAATAATAACAATAATAATAATAATAATAATAATAATAATAATAATAATAATAATAATAATAATAATAATAACAATAATAATAATAATAATAATAATAATAATAATAATAATAATAATAATAATAATAATAATAATAATAATAATAATAATAACAATAATAATAATAATAATAATAATAATAATAATAATAATAATAATAGTAATAATAATGATAATAATAATAACAATAATAATAATAATAATAATAATATTAATAATAATAATAATAATAATAATAATAATAATAATAATAATAATAATAATAATAATAATAATAATAATAATAATGATAATAATAATAATAATAATAATAATAATAATAATAATAATAATAATAATAATAATAATAATAATAATAATATTAATAATAATAATATTAATAATAATAATAATAATAATAATAATAATAATAATAATAATAATAATAATAATAATAGTTATAACAATATAAAAATAATGTATGATGCATGACATACGGTTTAAGCACAGCTCATGGGTAGGAGACAAGCAATAAATCTACTGAGCCATTGAATGGCAACAACTGCTTTTCATTTCGATATAAAATCAGCATTATCATGTGGTTTATCATGTGGCAAATAAATCATTATTTTCATTTCATGTCCTGTTTAATCAAACAAATATTTTTATGTTAATATAAAGAGAATATATATATATATATATATATATATATATATATATATATATATATATATATATATATATAATGCATCTATATGTTAATATGCATGTGTTTATCTGTACGTGTGTACGTATAATAACCTAATTGTATTTACCTAATTGTGCTTACGGAAAAAAAAAACAAAGCTTGTAACTTCACGTCTCCTGATCGGTTCCATTTTGTACTTAGTGATACTTATCATACTTGTCCATAACACCATGGATTGAGTTAGCATTAACTACCTACTCTTACACTAAAAAAAAAAAAAGTAATTCCTCACATCCTGCAAAGAAGTCTTCTTACGAAGCTTCAAACTATGACCTCTAGTTCTAGTGCCAGCCATATCAAAATATCGATCCCTATCCACTCTGTCATAACCTTGAAGGAATTTAAAAATCTTCTAGCTTCGAGTGATGTTGAGTCAATTCCCTCAGCCTCTCCTCATAATTGAGATTGCGTATTTCTAGTACCAGTTTCGTGGCATGTCTGAACTTTTTCCAGCTTAACTACGGACTTTTTCCAATGCGGATTCCAATAGGGTGCTGCATATTCAAATTTTGGCCTCACATAGGTTACATAAATATTTTTGAACATTTCCTTGTCCATGTGCCTGAAGACTACCCTTTACATTTGCTAAGAAAGCATATGCTACCCTTACTATGCCATTTATATGCATTTCTGGAGAGTAATCTGCCAGTATGTTTACTCCTAGATCTCCCTCATCCTCTGTTTCTTGAAGTTCTACTCCTGCCACAGAGTAGTCAAGCTTGGGCCTTCTTGCACTTGTACCCATTCTTATTACCTTATATTTTGAAGTATTGAATTTCATTAGCCACTTTTCTGACCACTCATGCAGACTATTTACATCTTCCTGAAGTTTTCCACCATTACTCTCGTTTCTTAATTTTTTCACAATCTTTGCATTATCTGCAAACATATTCATGAATTAATTTACAGACTCTGGTAGGTCATTTACATATACAAGGAACAAAAGTGGACCTACAACTGAACCTTGTTGAATTCCACTACTAACTCTTCTCTATTCAGACACTGAGTGTCTTACTCTAACACTCTGTTCCTTTCCTTCTAAGTATGTTTTTTATCCATTTCAAAATATTTCCACCTATTCTTGCCATTGCTTGCAGCTTTTTAATAAGTTCACGTGTGGGACAGCGTCAAATGCTTTCTAGAAGTCTAGGAATATGCAATCTGCCCAGTCCTCTCTTTCCTGTAAGATTCGGCTTACCTCATCATGAAATTCTAATAAGTTTATTAATGCTGATTTACCTTCTCTGAAGCCATGTTGTCTCACTGACAAAAAGTGAAGAATTCCAAGTGAAGAGAGATATGCTTCCTTAGTAATTTCTCCATAACTTTGCAAATTATGCTGGTCAAGGAAACAGGTCTATAGTTTAGAGCCGTATCCCACCTTCCCCTTTTGAAGATAGTGTGTGTGTATGTGTATATGTGTAAGTATATATGTGTGTGTGGTTGAGGGGGGATTTTCTGCTTTCTTCATAAGATTTTAATCCACCTCGGCTATGTATACTTGACTGTGTGTAGGAAGATTTTCTGTTCTTGATAAAAATGTTGAACTGCTTCTATTAGCTTTGCAAAAAAAAAAAAATCAGTTATTTATAATATGAATCTAATTGAATTCCACACATCGTCTGAATATAATTTGTCAATGTGCACATATATGTATATATACATGCTTGTTTATACTCTCCAACTGACCTTGATCCGTGTAAAGAAGCAATTGTGTGCATATTTGCTCAGTATATGGAACGGAGAAGAAAGACAGATATCGATGTAGGTATCTATATTTAGGTATCAATGTTTATTTATCACTAATGTGATGGTCATACTATAGGCAATGGGATAATAAGCCTTGTGTACAGATAGATAGGTAATGTTTTTCTATGTTTAGATAATACGGTATATAACGAATTTTTTTTTTCGACAGACGATATTCATTATTATCATGAATTTGATTCAACATAATCAAATATAATGACTTTGGCCCGATTTCTTAAACAGTGTAAACCTAGGATACCATATTGTTAGTTAGCTAGACACACACAAACGGATTTCAAAAACGCATCTGACCCGGTTCTGTGTATGGCTAGGATCTCTTACGGGATCCTAGCCATACACAGAACCGCGTCAGATGCGTTTATGACATCCATTTGTGTGTGTCTAGCTAACTAACAATATGGTATCCTAGGTTTACAATGTCTAAGAAATCGGGCCTTTATCTAAGAAAACTAAAAAGTTGAAGGAAAGAAATGCGAAGTCGAACAATGAAATATCCATAATCAAGAGTTCTAATAAATTGCTAAGTTTGCCTCTCTCTCTCTCTCTCTCTCTCTCTCTCTCTCTCTCTCTCTCTCTCTCTCTCTCTCTCTCTCTCTCTCTCTCTCTCTCTCTCTCTCTCTCTCTCTCTCTCTCTCTCTCTTGTTTATTCGACCTTGGTGTAACATTATAATCAATGCTGAAGATGGAGTGTCCGTTCAGAATACTGTATTGCTAAGCATACACATTATTCCCTTTATTAACTGTTCATATGTACATAGTTTCAACCAGGGCACAGAAAATTGCCCCTTAGAACAATTGCTTATAGGGAAATTGCCCTTATGACAAAGGTCCCTAAATCTTAATGAAAAAGAGCACAATTACTCATTAATAATATTAAAGTGAATTTTTTTAAGACATCGTGAATCATGAACAATCCATTATATCATATCTGGTTTTCATTGATATAAATAGATATTTAGCCAATTCCATGTGGGTAATTAACAATCTGTTTGGTTTTGAAATCATAATTTCATAACATATTAATTAGTTATTCAAACCTCTGGTGTTTCGAAAGTTGTTGTCACTTATTTAAAAGATAAAATCAAAAGTTATAATGAGTTGCTTAATCCTCTAGTATATCAAAGGTTTTACCACCTATTTAGCTATGTAAACAAAGCTGATAATTAAAGAAACTTCAAAATTGTTCTTCGAGCGACTGAAGATGATCATAAAGGCTTCACAGACTCACCTCCAAAATTGTGCTCTGGCCGTACATGTGTCCTGTGTAAAAACTCTACAAAAACTTCATCGTAGTATCAGCAAAGTTCCTGTACTGGATATAGTGTTAATGTTATATAATTACATATATTATATACGTGGTTGGATGAATGAACTTTGTCCTCAATAGTGTTTTGAAAGTACATCGGAATTACAGGCAATAAAAAAAGTTTATGTATATAATTTAACTTTTTTCTGACTAAAATATGTATGCTAATATAAAAAAGTATTTCAACAAATAGCCATTGCTTACAAGAGTAATAGATGATGTGGGAAAAATTAAAAAAATATCGTATGGTACTTATTATCGAATACTAAAGGGGCAATTGTATGTATGTATGTATGTATGTATGTATGTATGTATGTATGTATGTATGTATGTATGTATGTATGTATGTATGTATGTATGTATGCATGCATGCATGCATGCATGCATGCATGCATGCATGCATGCATGGATGGATGGATGGATGGATGGATGGATGGATGGATGGATGGATGGATGGATGGATGGATGGATGGATGGATGGATGGATGGATGGATGGATGGATGGATGGATGGATGGATGGATGGATGGATGGATGGATGGATGGATGGATGTATGTATGTATGTATGTATGTATGTATGTATGTATGTATGTATGTATGTATGTATGTATGTATGTATGTATGTATGTATGTATGTATGTATGTATGTATGTATGTATGTATGTATGTATGTATGTATGTATGTATGTATGTATGTATGTATGTATGTATGTATGTATGTATGTATGTATGTATGTATGTATGTATGTATGTATGTATGTATGTATGTATGTATGTATGTATGTATGTATGTATGTATGTATGTATGTATGTATGTATGTATGTATGTATGTATGTATGTATGTATGTATGTATGTATGTATGTATGTATGTATGTATGTATGTATGTATGTATGTATGTATGTATGTATGTATGTATGTATGTATGTATGTATGTATGTATGTATGTATGTATGTATGTATGTATGTATGTATGTATGTATGTATGTATGTATGTATGTATGTATGTATGTATGTATGTATGTATGTATGTATGTATGTATGTATGTATGTATGTATGTATGTATGTATGTATGTATGTATGTATGTATGTATGTATGTATGTATGTATGTATGTATGTATGTATGTATGTATATTTAAAGATAACCCATAATTAGTTAACAGTGACTGTAAAATCACCTAGTTTACCATTTATGTATGAATTGGAGGTAAGATAACTGCCCTTAAGACAATTTCTTCTAACATGCCGTAACGTAACGTAACCAAGTATGATATAATAACCTTTTCACAAAGGAACTTGCTTTCCATTCATTATTTCTTGATTATATATAATTGACTTTGATACTGTCAATGGGCAAATGCCCGTTTTTGCATTCAAAGGAACTATTGTCTTAGGGTAAATCGTCCTAGGGACAATTATCCAAAGGAGCAATTGTTCGTACCCCGATAAATTAGTTAAGACTGAAGAAAGTGAGTCTCTAATGGGACCAATTATTAATATTGTTGGATCGATGTGTAATTCCCACTCTCAATATTTTAGTCAAATTGATATATGCAATTTTAGATTGGGTATGTTTATCTCACTTAATTTCTGTTATTAAAATTAGTAAAATATGCAATGTTGAAATAAAACAAAGCTTCGAAACTTATCAGCTTTGATGTTTGTGTTTTATTAATGAAAGTCTCCAGGTCCATATTACTTGATCTAATCAACACTGAGCTAAAAAACCATAACTTCTTCCGCTGTCTCTTAATCATCATCATCATTAGAATGAACTCTCATTAGCCTCTTCTATCTTTTGTGGACATTCACATCTTCTCCACTCATTTTTTCACTA
>JAXCGZ010017441.1:47500-50000 GCA_037179515.1 Halocaridina rubra | reverse complement strand
TCTTACATTGCTTCAAACTTTAACCTCTTGAAGACCCATATAAAATTATCGCACCCTGTCCACTCTATTAATACCATGAGGGACTATAAATATCTTCACTATAGCCCTCTCCCCCTCTAGTTTCAAGTGATAGTAAGTCTAGCTCCCTCAGCCTTTCCTCATCACTGAGCTTGCGCATCCCTGTCACCAGCTTGTGTGTGTGAGTTTGTGTGTGTGCGTGTGTGTGTGTGTGTGTGTGTGTGTGTGTGTGTGTGTGTGTGTGTGTGTGTGTGTGTGTGTGTGTGTGTGTGCGTGCTTGAAATATCATTGTGCCTCCCTTGTCACTTCTGCCGCCGTTGCACCTAGAAATACAGCAGAATGCACAATATAATAAAATCTATTTTTTATTAGAATAAGTTTTCTCGTTAATTTGCCAATCACTTTAAAATATATTTTAAGTACGCACTCTGCCTGCCTTTATAAAAAGATGGCCAGAGAAAAATACCTATTAACACTGTCATTTTTATTTTTTGTTTCCATTTGCAGAGAATGGAAATAACATAGCATATCAAGAGTGTGAAGCTGTCGAATTACCATATCCACATTTTACAGATACTTTTGTAGACATAGAGAGGGAATCACCACCAAAGTGATTCAAACCCAGCCATGTGGTCTCCTGTCAGAGAAAAGCATATACTCTCCTGGTCAACAGCCATCACATGTTATAACAAAACTTGCCCCAAATCCTACCCAGAATCTTGATTCAATTATCAATCTGATCAAGACAAACTAGAAAGGCTTTGTATTATTTCACTGAAATCATATTTTATTCCATACATGACAGTGGTAAGCAGCACTTGAGAAGGTGGCTCCTGTACACCCCATCAGAGGGTTCTATTTATTGTTTTTATTGTACCCTGGTATTCAGTGGACGTAGCAGGTTTTCCAATGAAGATGGCATTAATGATTGGAAAAAACAGAGGAAAATATGAAAATTCATGAAAGAAGCCAAGGTCAAAGAGATTCTGTGTTAAAATTTAATCTTCTATATAAGCACTCTTCATTCTGACAGGCAGTTGGAACAAGTGCATGAAAACAAGAAGTACTTGAGTGACGTACTGTGCTGTGTTGTGGCAGTGACTATCTTTGTAGTTGAGAGAGTCCTGGCATTTAGGGGTAGTGAAAAGATCAAGGGATCCAAGCATAATGTGAACTTTTTAGGCAGTATGGTACTTAATGCATAATATGATTCACATCTGATGAGACAGCTTAAAGAATCTGGCAATCCTGGAAGTGATAAGTTAGTCATATTCATGACTAACAATCTACGAAGAATTGCAACAGAGCTTAAAACAGTCAAGTACTTCTTAGTTCCAGTTGATTAAAGAACACAATTAGCTCATGTTGACCAGCTGGTAGTCATTGTGTGGTATGTTGTTTCTGAGAAACCGGTAGAAAGTCATTTAGCTTCATGCAGACTGGCTCTAACGAGGCATTGGGAGACAAAATGGACTGCCTTGAAAGTGTTCTGATGGCTAATATCTGCAATATAATTCTTGTATGGGTCAACAATACAAGTAAAGTTTTCCAAGGTAATGATAATAAGCAGAAATTGGTGGTGGATATAATTAATTCTCTGGAAAACTTTCTTTATTCCAATTTGAGATTGGAATAAAGAGTTGAAACTAGATGCCAGGAACTTCTGTTGCTACACACACTACAGATCCCCTACAGGCAGGCCAAGAAAGAAGAGCAAGTGCTGAGGCAAACCCAACGTCAGTTTTACAGGAAGTTATTTTCTCTCCCAGAGAAAAGTCCAGATGTGAAACATATTATATGATTTTAGATCAGTTGCCTGTTGTCTTACAGTAAATCAGTCTAGCGTACCAAGCAGTGTATGACGGGTTCAATGTAATAGTCAAGTTATGCAGTCTACCTGATGCAGAAATAAACACATGAGGTTAAGAAACTTAGCAGTGCTTTCCCTAAAACAGGGTGTTCGTCGAAGAAACTGTCTAGTTTGCAGCCTTTTCCAAGGTCAGGTCAAGTCTTAATCCATCTCAAGAGGCCGCTTCAATACATGGTGAAAAGCTTATGATAACTTTTCAGGTGTCAGTGTAGCCCTTAGAATATATATTTGCAGATGATTGTCACTTGTTATTCGAAAAAAAATGGGGAGTTCAACAAAGTAACTCTGATAATAAATTATCTGAGAGCCACGTGTTCAGTGCCTACAGATGTCGAAAGCAGTGTCTAAGATGATACAGTTTGATGAGTTAGTTAAAGATATTGCAGATGCCAATTGAAGAAGGAAAGACTTTTTGTAAATATTGCAACATCACAACACTTCATACTTTATCTAATCACCAGTAATGTATATAATTATGGACTATATTACAAATTGAGAATAGTAATGAAAGTTGTTCTTGTAGTCAATAAATATTACAAATA
Organism: Halocaridina rubra; assembly: GCA_037179515.1. Taxonomy (NCBI): domain Eukaryota; kingdom Metazoa; phylum Arthropoda; class Malacostraca; order Decapoda; family Atyidae; genus Halocaridina; species Halocaridina rubra. The sequence goes on along the minus strand of JAXCGZ010017441.1, from coordinate 47,570 downwards.
TAAAGCCAGATTTCCACTTCGGAACTTTGTTTATATACATGTCGAGGAAATGTAGTTTATCGTTAATTTT
>JAXCGZ010017441.1:30000-37500 GCA_037179515.1 Halocaridina rubra | reverse complement strand
AGAATAAAACCTCTGGTATTATTTTCTTTTGTAGGGTTTTTACCGACCCTTATCATGCATGGTATTTTTTATACCTACGTCTTCTTCACTCCTCTTTCTATAAATAATAAAAGAAAAAATTAAAGCCATCATTAATGTTCTTCCATAACCCTTTGTCTTCGTATTCACGAAAAACACGACTAAGAAATATTTTCTCAGAGGGGAACCTGACGTCCGTTGTCATGCCATGTGCGTGGTGCGTGACTGGAATTATTTCTATTTGATAATATATATATGAACAATGTTGTTTACTTTGAGAGTCGAGCATTTCTTCTACTAGGCGTAATATAATTGAGATTTTCATATATCTGTCTTCTACATATGAAGATATTCTTCATTCTCCGAAATATACTTGGACTTAAGTAGTTTCGACCTGTGAGTTGAGATTTGCCTGATATGCTGTATTTGTTATATTAAGACATTAATGTTAAATTTCCTCTTTGGTAGTTATAAAAATAATCTATTAAAGTAAAAGGCTGTTAAAAGACTGGAGTACAGAATATTCTGATTTAAATGTTAAATAATGATAATGATAGAAACTTTTAGTAATTTATATTACATGACGATAAAGTATTGGGAGAAGGTATTTTTTTTTTAGAATTTAAAAACAATAATGTGTAACTTAGTAATTTTTAGAGTTAAAGTGTCAGACATATGAAACGATTATTGCGTGGGATAATTACAATGACATAACTTTTGTCATTGAAAATGTTTGCTTCAGATGAATATATAAAAACTATTATGCTGGAGAAACCAGAGTTCTTTTGACGATTTTTACTTTCTTCTAAAGGAATAGAAATAAGATCGATATATTACGTACTAATCTCGTAAGGTTTTATCCGTATCAGTTTTTTTTATTTCCAACAGGTTACTCAGAGATCGAAAACCTAGAGGAGTACACTGGTCTACGTTGTCTGTGGTTGGAGAACAATGCCTTCAGGACAATCAAAGGCTTAAGCCATCTAAAATACCTGAGATCTCTTCATCTCCATCATAACCTTTTGAATTCTCTGGATGGCCTCCAAAATCTCAAGAATCTGGTGACACTTAATGTTTCCTACAATATGATTACCAAGATTGATCACATAAGTAAGCTATTGAAAGAGTTTCCATGCATCAAACTTGCAGAAATTTGCTGTAGTTATGAGTTGTTGTAGCAATACCTGTCTCACTAAACCTGCAGTAATATTTACTTAGTGCTCACAAAGTTCAAAAGAACTTTGTCATCCAAAGCAAAGTATTTTAATGAATATGAAAGCAAAAAGAAACTTTAATCTCAAAACACACGGCATCAGCAATTTGACACACCTTATACAAAACTGCATGTACAGACTTCAGAGCAAAAACACTGAAAAAGAAAAATACTTTCGTTTCCTCTGTAAGTGTTCTGGAATGTATGATTTTTGTATCATTTCCAGGTGGACTGAAACAACTTGAGACTCTCCAAATGAACCACAACAGACTGCGTTCCCTTGAGGATATCTCTCATCTGGAACATTGCCCTAACCTCTCTTGTATCGATCTCTCTCATAACCACATAGCTGATCCAGATATTGTTCAGGTAAATTAAAGGAAATTGTATGAAGTTGTATGAATTACTATGTTGCTAGCCTTCTGGCTAGTACAGTGGTAATGCGTTGGCCTCGCATTCGCGAGGTCGAGGGATCGCGCCTCGTCCAGGCAAGGGAGGTTAAGCTGTTTACTGGGAAGGTTAATGCTGTGGCTTGGCACCACAGCGGGGGGGTTGGGGTCTGTGCCGGCTGGCGACCGCCCCATGGGTCCTCCATGACCCGTTCTATCCATCCGTGGGTGGAGAATCTAAAACAACAACTCTGTTGCTTACATGAGTATTAATCACAGTCTTATATCAGGTAATAATGTCATTGAGCCTATATTAAATCAGAGTGGTAATATTCCGTACCTTTTGAAAAGGATGAAAGACTCCAGTAGAGTCTTGTATACCTTTCCATAAACCTGGCAATAAAAAAGTAGGTTTGCGTCAACTTCTTTGTAGTCTGATGTTATTGCAAGATCAGTATAACAGAAGTTAGATAAAAAAAAAAAAAATATATATATATATATATATATATATATATATATATATATATATATATATATATATATATATATATATATATATATCAACGATAGAATTCTGAATCGCCTTTGTCTACAATTGTCTTAAAAAATAAAAGAAAAAAAAAAGCTTTCTAAAAATAATTTGGTTGTACCGGCAATTTCAGGCTATGTTTTTTTAAAGATAAGTCTTGACACGCTCCAGAATTTCAAGAAGTCTAATTATTTTCAAAACGAAAGTAATTATAACATCGAGTGTTTTCCTCTCGTTCTGTAATGTTTTATAGATTTGTGATAGGAAGAAGCTGTTGTTATAGAAAAAAAAAAGACATACTTTAGGAAAGAATACACAAGCAATGCTCTGTGTACATATATACGCATGCACATTGGTGCACATGCGTGAAAAAAAAAACGCAAAGCTCTCATGTAATGAAATATTTATATATTGAAAATATGATTACTTAAAATAATAATGGTCAATAAACAATTATCAATTTATGTATATTGGAAGTATTACCTGAATATTTTAGGAATACAAAAAGTATATAAATAAATAAAATAATTAATCAATTAATTATTCAACTGATTAATAGATAATTATTTAAAAATAACATGGCAGTATAGATATAAAGCAATTGGAATGTAATTTGATTGCAAGATCAGTACAATAGAAACTAACGAGAAAATATAGAAAAAGATAAGCATATGTATAAATAAATATACATATAAATAAATTAATAAATTAAATAAATAATAAATAAATAAATAAATAAATATTAAATAAGAAAAAATTAATACAGCAAAATAGATATCAATTACAGCTGAAAAGGGATAAATAAAATAATACTTATTATGCCATAAGTCTTAAGGGCGGTTTACACGGTCAAACGGTTCGTCGAACGCAGTTCGACAGACAAGTGTTTGAACTGATGTTCGAACGTGTGAATGGGTATTTGGTTGTCGAACACGTTCGACAAACGTGTTCGACAACCAAATACCCCGTTCACACGTTCGAACATCACTTCAAACACTTGTCTGTCGAACCGCGTTCGACGAACCGTTTGACCGTGTAAACCGCCCTTTAAATGGCACTAATATCGTTTCATTAACCAGATCCTTGGAAGCATAACAGAACTGCGCGTTGTTCAGCTCATTGGCAATCCGGTGGTGAGGGAAATTAGACCTTACAGAAATACATTGATTACGTCGTGTCTCAATCTGACTTACCTGGACGACAGACCTGTCTTTCCAGTTGACAGGGTAGCTGCAGAGGCATGGTAAGGAAAATTAAACAGCTAAATAATTTCATTATTATTCTTTTTAATTTATTATATTTTCCTAATAAGATGGCTTAGATTGTGAATTACAATCAGTATCCCCATTGCTTCATAAGCTAATTTGAAAAATATTAAAAATATCAACCATGTTCAGTACCCCCTGTGGGAGGAGGGCTAGAATACTTCCTCCTTGTTCCCCTGCGTGTCGTAAAAGTCGACTGAATGGGGTGGAGTGAGGGGACTGGGAATCCCCTCTGTATTTAGACTTCCCAAAGAATCAGAGTATATTTTCTTGACTAAGCCACTTCCCTTATAAGGGGGAAATGGCTCATGTATATAGATAGCTGTTCAGTATTTTATACACATATACACATACACCCACACAAACATGACTTCAGAGAAGGCATGTCAACAGAATTTTATTATGAGGTAAGCCTGATCTTACAAAAAAAAAAAAAAAAAAAAAAAAGAGGGCTGGGCGGATTGCATATGCTTAGATTTTCAAAAGGCATTTGATATGGTCCTACATGGGATACTCATTATGAAGCTGCAAGTAATGGCTCTAATAGGAGGCAATGTTTTGGAATGAATAAAAACTTAATTAGAAAGAAGGGAACAGAGAGTTAGAGATAAGACACTCACTGGGTGACTGGAGAAAGGTTAGAAGTGGGGTTCCACAGAGTTCAGTTTTAGGACAACTTTTGTTCCTTGTATATGTTTGCAGATGATGCAAAAATTGCCAAGAAAGTAAAAGACGAGATCAATGATAGAGAACGTCAGGAAAATCTAAATAGTCTGCAGTTACTAAGAAAGTCAATACTTCAAAATGTACGGTAATGAGAATAGGTACGAACGCAAGAAAGACCTAGCTTGGATACTCAATAGCAGGTGCAGAAACTCAAGAGACAGAGATCGAGAGAGATCTAGGAGTAAACATATTGGTAGATTTGTCTTCGGAAATGCATATAAATGGCATAGTAAGGATTGCATATGCTTTCCTAGCTAATGAAAGGGTGGGCTTCAGACACATAGACAAGGATATGTTCAGAAATATTTATGTAACTTATGTGAGCTCAAAGCTCAAAAATGCAGAACTCTTTTGGAATCAGCACTTTAAAGATCATATAAATAAACTGGAATAAGTTCAAAGACATGCTGTGAAAATAGTGCCAAAAATATGCAATATCACTTATGAGAATAGGCTGAATGAATTAGGCTTACTATAACTTGAAACCAAAATGTATAGTGAGTATATGGCGATAGTTTCCAAATTCCTTCATGATTTGACAGAGAAGACAGGGATCGATATTTTGATATGGGTGGCTCTAGAACTGGAGCTCAACGTTTGAATCTTTGTAAGAATATATCTTTGCAGGATGTAAGGAAGAACTTTCTTAGTGTAAAATAGCTGATTGGAATTTGCTAAGCTAGGAAGTAGTGCTTCGAATATCCTACCACCGACTGCCCTAGGTGACCGAACCATGTGTGTTCTCTACCAAGGGACAGCACTGTTGTCCCCACGCTACTGACCCACCCGTCGTCCTAGCCAGAGATAGTTCAACACAAATATAAACACACTAATGCACACATACATAAACGTAGTTTTCAAACACATGGACAATGAAATGTTAAGGAATATTTATGTAACCTATGTGAGGCCAAAGCTTGAATAGGCAGTCCCATTTTGGAAGTCACACTTGGAAAAGCATATATATAAGCTGGGAAAAGTTCAGAGACATACCACAAAACTGGTGCCAGAATTAGACTTACCATCACTCAAAGCTAGAAGAACGAAGGGAGTCATGGTGACGGTGGTTTTTTTAATTCCTTCATGATTACGATAGAGTGGATAGGGAGCGATAGTTTGATATGGATGGCTCTAGAACTAGAGGTCATAGTTTGAAGCATCGTAGGACAACTTTTTTGCAGGATGTAAGGTATACTTTTTTAATGTAAGAGTAGTTGATGATTTGAATTCGCTAAACGAGGTAGTTAATGCTAACTCAATCCAGAGTTTTAAAGGGAAGAAAATAACACAAGCCAATGCAACTCAATGAAATATGTGAACATGATAAAAAAAAAAAAAAAAAAAAAAAAAAGATTCTCACATGCTATCCTTCATTTGAAAAATTCCAAAGGAAAACTGGTGGCATCCCCGCAGAGAGAAAGACGAGAAAGGAATGGGCAGAAAGAGAACAGCAGCGCCAAAGGGACTGTGTCTCTGGTAGGTGATATTATACTATCGCTCTTATATTCATCCTTAGTATAATGAACAGATGATCAGGTATAATGTAGCATTCTAAAAACGAGCAATACAATCGTTTTTAGAAAGGCTTTATATTTTTTTTTTTACTATTCATAGGTTAGTTATGTATTTATTAATTATGCTACTGTTTTCAAAGATCCCAGTTTTCTTATGCACTGTATTAGTGTGCATCAGACAGATATTCTAGTTTTATCACTCTACATTCTTTTTCTATAATATTTATAAAACTCTTTGTTCTCTCAGATGTCTTAAAACTGCGTGAGAGAGTTTTAGCAGAACGAGCGGCTAGAGCAAAGAAAGGAAATACTGACACGGACTTTGGTGTTCATGTTGAAGACACAGAAGAAGAAAAATTCTATGCTCTCACATCTGATGCCAAAAACTGGGCACAGAATGCTGCAGGGAAAATTACAAAGTTGAAAAACCATCCCCAGATCGAAGAAGATGTTGGTGAATTCGACAGACAAGCAGATATTGAATATAAGCAAAAGGAGCTCGAAGAACTGAACCAGATTGGGTCTCCAGATGATGAAGGATTCCATAAACTTCTTGCAAACATAACTGACAGTGCGGAAGAATGTCTAGAAGAAAATGAGCCTTCTGTTGATAACTTGGAAAAAGACATAGAACAAACGAATATAGCAGTCATGGAAGGAAAAGAAGATGTAATGCAAATAAAGACAGTTAAGACTTGCATTGATAAGTTGAACAGTCAAAATATTATAAAGAGGGAAGAAGAACCTACAGCAAGAATAGGTTCTAATAAAGAAGGAACTAGTACTAACGGTAGTAATCTCAATGCAGTGAATTCCAAAACCTGCGAAAATGTCATCCCAGCTGAGGAATCATCATCGGAAGTTCCATCAAGTTTTGTAAGGAATATTCCTAAGATAATATATACCCAGCTAGAAGAAAAAGAGGATTTGGCAGCAATATGCATACAAAAATTACAAAAGCGTAGAGAATCTAAAACTTTAACAAAGATTGTAAATGTGGATGACGTTGATAATGCTCCAAAATATCTGGAGCCTGAGGTAGCTGAAAATGAGGAAGAAATAATTACCAAGAACGAGGAGAATAAAAATGAAAATAAAAGTTCATACAGAACGGTTGATGATTCAACAGACACAAAAGTAGACTCAAAAGTAGAACCGTCCAATGTTGAGATAGATGGAAATGTTACTGTAAATAATGTACGTCAAGAAACGGAAAGTTCTGGGATCACTTCATATCAAAATGAAGATAATAACAAATTAATAGCAGCAACTGAGTTTTCAGAGATCGTAAATGAAGATGCTAATAAGTTTTCCAATGACTTAGATATCAAGAAAACTGAGAAAGAAATTGCAATAGATGGACAAGTGTGTGAAAATTCTGATTCTGAACTTTGTGAATTACAGGACATAATGGACATGAAAGATCTGTGTTCTCCTTCCAGTGATGATTATAAGACCAATATTGATAACGAAGAAATAGTGCCAAAAATCAATCTAGGTGACGAACATGATTATGACACGTCTTTGGCAGATGACGCTCAAGAAGATAGTTGCTCCCATACATCTTCAAACTGCCCACACAGAAAAGAGAATGATGAGTTGTTCTTTAGAAGTTGCCATAATTTCCTGAAACTTCATCCTCCCAAATTGGATGATAGACCAACAGAGGAGGGAGAGGAACTTCTCAAAGATATATGGACTTTAGATGAAACAACTGGAGTAGGAAGTCCATCACCCTCTGGTTATGAAGACGAGTCGGATGCATCTGATGGACAAGGATACATCAGGCAATTTGTTGCTGAGCAAAACCACTGCTATGAAACTGAATCAGACATAGAACGCATCT
>JAXCGZ010017441.1:10000-25000 GCA_037179515.1 Halocaridina rubra | reverse complement strand
AGTATATCATTGAAGACATTCTTCCTGAGAGTAGAGGCACTGAGGACATGAGGAGGAACTATCCGAAAGGAGATTACATCAAAATGAATGAGCTTTTTGCAGTTATTGACTGGAGAACCTTATTTTACAACAAATCTGTACAAGAAATGTATGACATCTTTTGTGAGAAATATGGGAAGATAGTAGATTGCTGCATACCTGTCACCAAAGTAGGTGTAATTCATGCCAGAGAGAAATGGTTCGATAATGGGTGTAAAATAGCTAAGGAGTGGAGAGACAAATGCTGGAAAAGGTATAGGAGGAGAAAAAACATAAATGCCTGGCAAACCTACAAAAGAGCAAGAAATGACTACCTAAGTAAAAGGAGAGAGGCAGAGAGAGATTATGAGAGGGACATCACCAGGAAGGCTAAAGAAAATCCCAAGCTTTTCCACAGCTTTATCAGAGGAAAACTGAAGGTAAAAGAACAGGTTCTAAGGCTAAAGAGAGCGGATGGAAGCATCACTGAGACGGACGAAGAGATCTGCAAAGAATTGAACAAGGAGTTTCAGTCAGTATTTACAGTAGAAAATACCCCACCCCCTCAGATTGCAGTGATAGAAGCTCAAGGGCCGGTATTAGAGAACATCAACCTTACAGCCACTAAGGTATGCAAAGCGCTGATGGATTTAGATGTTCATAAAGCTACAGGTCCTGATGACATATCCCCTCATGTGCTTAAAAATTGCGCAAACACAATATCACTGGTACTAAGTATCATATTTAAGGAGTCACTGGAGTCGGGGGAGATTCCAAGATGCTGGAAACAAGCAAATGTGATACCTATCTTCAAAAAGGGAAGGAGGGATACGGCTCTGAACTATAGACCAGTTTCCTTGACCAGCATAGTTTGCAAAGTTATGGAGAAACTACTAAGGAAACATATCTCTCTTCACTTGGAATCCTTCAACTTTTTGTCAGTGAGGCAACATGGCTTCAGAGAAGGAAGATCAACAGTAACAAACTTATTAGAATTTTATGATGAGGTAAGCCAAATCTTACAGGAAAGAGAGGGCTGGGCAGATTGCATATTCCTAGACTTCCAGAAAGCGTTTGACACTGTTCCACATGGGAGACTTATTAGGAAGCTGCAATCAATGGCTAGAATAGGTGGAAATGTCTTAGAATGGATAAAAACTTACTTAGAAGGAAGGGAACAGAGGGTTAGAGTAAGACACTCAGTGTCTGAATGGAGAAGAGTTAGTAGTGGAGTTCCACAGGTTTCAGTTTTAGGGCCACTTTTGTTCCTTGTATATGTAAATGACCTACCAGAGTCTGTAAATTCATTCATGAATATGTTTGCAGATGATGCAAAGATTGTGAAGAAAGTAAAAAACGAGAACAATGGTAGAGAACTTCAGGAGGATCTAAATAATCTGCATGAGTGGTCAGAAAAGTGGCTAATGAAATTCAATACCTCAAAATGTAAGGTAATGAGAATGGGTACAAGTGCAAGAAGGCCCAAGCTTGACTACTCGGTGGCTGGAGTACAACTTCAAGAGACAGAAAATGAGAGAGATCTAGGAGTAAACATACTGGCAGATTTGTCTCCAGAAATACATATAAATGGCGTAGTAAGGGCAGCATATGCATTCTTATCAAATGTAAAGGTAGCCTTCAGGCACATGGACAAGGAAATGTTCAGAAATATTTATGTAACCTATGTGAGGCCAAAACTCGAATATGCAGCCCCCTTTTGGAATCCGCACTTGAAAAAGCACATAGCTAAGCTTGAAAAAGTTCAAAGACATGCCACGAAACTGGTGCCAGAAATACGCAATCTCGGTTATGATGAGAGGCTGAGGGAATTAGACTTGCCATCACTCGAAGCTAGAAGAGTAAGGGGGGATATGGTGACAGTCTTTAAATTCCTTCATGGTTATGATAGAGTGGATAGGGATCGATATTTCGATATGGCTGGCTCTAGAACTAGAGGTCATAGTTTGAAGCTTCGTAAGAAAACTTCTTTGCAGGATGTAAGGAAATACTTTTTCAGTGTAAGAGTAGTTGATAATTGGAATTGGCTAAGCGAGGAGGTAGTTAATGCTATCTCAATCCATAGTTTTAAGGACAGGTACGATAAGCATCACTAAGTCTAAAATGGAACCGATGAGGAGACGGGAAGATACGAGCTTTGGGCTCTTTCCCGTAAACACAATTAGGAAATCACAATTAGGTAATCACACACACACACACACACACACACACACACACATATATATATATATATATATATATATATATATATATATATATATATATATATATATATATATATATATATATATATATATATATATATATATATATATATATATATATATATATATATATATATATATATATATATATATATATATATATATATATATATATATATATATATATATATATATATATATATATATATATATATATATATATATATATATATATATATATATATATATATATTTATATATATATATATATATATATATATATATATATATATATATATATATATATATATATATATATATTTATATATATATATATATATATATATATATATATATATATATATATATATATATATATATGTGTGTGTGTGTGTGTGTGTGTGTGTGTGTGTGTGTGAGATCACCTAATTGTGATTACCTAATTGTGTTTACGGGAAAGAGCCCAAAGCTCGTATCTTCCCGTCTCCTCATCGGTTCAATTTTAGACTTAGTGATACTTATCATACCTGTCCTTAGAACTATGGATTGAGATAGCATTAACTACCTCCTCGCTTAGCCAATTCCAATTATCAACTACTCTTACACTGAAAAAGTATTTCCTTACATCCTGCAAAGAAGTTTTCTTACGAAGCTTCAAACTATGACCTCTAGTTCTAGAGCCAGCCATATCAAAATATCGATCCCTATCCACTCTATCATAACCATGAAGGAATTTAAAGACTGTCACCATATCCCCCCTCACTCTTCTAGCTTCGAGTGATGGTAAGTCTAATTCCCTCAGCCTCTCATCATAACTGAGATTGCGTCTTTCTGGCAACAGTTTCGTGGCATGTCTTTGAACTTTTTCAAGCTTAGCTATGTGATTACCTAATTGTGATTACCTAATTGTGTTTACGGGAAAGAGCCCAAAGCTCGTATCTTCCCGTCTCCTCATCGGTTCCATTTTAGACTTAGTGATACTTATCGTACCTGTCCTTAAAACTATGGATTGAGATAGCATTAACTACCTCCTCGCTTAGCCAATTCCAATTATCAACTACTCTTACACTGAAAAAGTATTTCCTTACATCCTGCAAAGAAGTTTTCTTACGAAGCTTCAAACTATGACCTCTAGTTCTAGAGCCAGCCATATCGAAATATCGATCCCTATCCACTCTATCATAACCATGAAGGAATTTAAAGACTGTCACCATATCCCCCCTTACTCTTCTAGCTTCGAGTGATGGCAAGTCAAATTCCCTCAGTGTGTGTGTGTGTGTGTGTGTGTGTGTGTGTGTGCGTGTGTGTGTGTGTGAGTGCGATTGCCTAATTGTGATTACCTAATTGTGCTTACGAGAAAGAGCCCAAAGCTCATATCTTCCCGTTTCCTGATCGGTTCCATTTTGTACTTAGTGATACTTATCATACTTATCATTAAAACTATGGATTGAATTATCATCAACTACCTCCTCGATTAGCGAATTCCAATTATCAACTACTCTTACAATAAAAAAAAAAGTACTTCCTTCCATCCTGCAAAGAAGTTTACTTACGAAACTTCAAACTATGACCTCTAGTTCTAAACCCAGGCATATCAAAATGTCGATCCCTCTCCACTCTATCATGACCATGAAGGAATTTAAACACTGTCACCATATACCCCCTCAATCTTCTAGCTTCGAGTGATGGTAAGCTTAATTTTCTCAGCCTCTCATTATAACTGAGAGTGCGTAATTCTGGCACCAGTTTTGTGGCATGTCTTTGAACCTTTCCAAGCTTAGCTACGTGCTTTTTCAAATGTGTGTGTGTGATTACCTAATTGATTACCTAATTGTGTTTACGGGAAAGAGCCCAAATCTCGTATCTTCCCGTCTCCTCATCGGTTCCATTTTAGACTTAGTGATACTTATCGTACCTGTCCTTAAAACTATGGATTGAGATAGCATTAACTACCTCCTCGCTTAGCCAATTCCAGTTATCAACTACTCTTACACTGAAAAAGTATTTCCTTACATCCTGCAAAGAAGTTTTCTTACGAAGCTTCAAACTATGACCTCTAGTTCTAGAGCCAGCCATATCGAAATATCGATCCCTATCCACTCTATCATAACCATGAAGGAATTTAAAGACTGTCACCATATCCCCCCCAAACTCTTCTAGCTTCGAGTGATGGCAAGTCTAATTCCCTCAGCCTCTCATCATAACCGAGATTGCGTATTTCTGGCACCAGTTTCGTGGCATGTCTTTGAACTTTTTCAAGCTTAGCTATGTGCTTTTTCAAGTGCGGATTCCAAAAGGGGGCTGCATATTCCAGTTTTGGCCTCACATAGGTTACATAAATATTTCTGAACATTTCCTTGTCCATGTGCCTGAAGGCTACCCTTACATTTGATAAGAATGCATATGCTGCCCTTACTACGCCATTTATATGTATTTCTGGAGACAAATCTGCCAGTATGTTTACTCCTAGATCTCTCTCATTTTCTGTCTCTTGAAGTTGTACTCCAGACACCGAGTAGTCAAGCTTGGGCCTTCTTGCACTTGTACCCATTCTCATTACCTTACATTTTGAAGTATTGAATTTCATTAGCCACTTTTCTGACCACTCATGCAGATTATTTAGATCCTCCTGAAGTTCTCTACCATTGTTCTCGTTTTTTACTTTCTTCACAATCTTTGCATCATCTGTAAACATATTCATGAATGAATTTACAGACTCTGGTAGGTCATTTACATATACAAGGAACAAAAGTGGCCTTAAAACTGAACCCTGTGGAACTCCTCTACTAACTCTTCTCCATTCAGACACTGAGTGTCTTACTCTAACCCTCTGTTCCCTTCCTTCTAAGTAAGTTTTTATCCATTCCAAGACATTTCCACCTATTCTAGCCATTGATTGTGTGTGTGTGTGTGTGTGTGTGTGTGTGTGTGTGTGTGTGTGTGTTTGTGTGTGTGTGTGTGTGTGTGTGTGTGTGTGTGTGTGTGTGTGTGTGATATACCTAATTGTGATTACCTAATTGTGTTTACGGGAAAGAGCCCAAAGCTCGTATCTTCCCGTCTCCTCATCGGTTCCATTTTATACTTAGTGATACTTATCATACCTGTCCTTAAAACTATGGATTGAGATAGCATTAACTACCTCCTCGCTTAGCCAATTCCAATTATCAACTACTCTTACACTGAAAAAGTATTTCCTTACATCCTGCAAAGAAGTTTTTAATACGAAGCTTCAAACTATGACCTCTAGTTCTAGAGCCAGCCATATCAAAATATCGATCCCTATACACTCTATCATAACCATGAAGGAATTTAAAGACTGTCACCATATCCCCCCTCACTCTTCTAGCTTCGAGTGATGGTAAGTCTAATTCCCTCAGCCTCTCATCATAACTGAGATTGCGTATTTCTGGCACCAGTTTCGTGGCATGTCTTTGAACTTTTTCAAGCTTAGCTATGTGCTTTTTCAAGTGCGGATTCCAAAAGGGGGCTGCATATTCGAGTTTTGGCCTCACATAGGTTACATAAATATTTCTGAACATTTCCTTGTCCATGTGCCTGAAGGCTACCCTTACATTTGATAAGAATGCATATGCTGCCCTTACTATGCCATTTATATGTATTTCCGGAGACAAATCTGCCAGTATGTTTACTCCTAGATCTCTCTCATTTTCTGTCTCTTGAAGTTGTACTCCAGCCACCGAGTAGTCAAGCTTGGGCCTTCTTGCACTTGTACCCATTCTCATTACCTTACATTTTGAAGTATTGAATTTCATTAGCCACTTTTCAGACCACTCATGAAGCTTATTTAGATCCTCCTGAAGTTCTCTACCATTGTTCTCGTTTTTTACTTTCTTCACAATCTTTGCATCATCTGCAAACATATTCATGAATGAATTTACAGACTCTGGTAGGTCATTTACATATACAAGGAACAAAAGTGGCCCTAAAACTGAACCCTGTGGAACTCCACTTCTAACTCCTCTCCATTCAGACACTGAGTGTCTTACTCTAACCCTCTGTTCCCTTCCTTCTAAGTAAGTTTTTATCCATTCTAAAACATTTCCACCTATTCTAGTCATTGATTGCAGCTTCCTAATAAGTCTCCCATGTGGAACAGTGTCAAACGCTTTCTGGAAGTCTAGGAATATGCAATCTGCCCAGCCCTCTCTTTCCTGTAAGATTCGGCTTACCTCATCATAAAATTCTAATAAGTTTGTTACTGTTGATCTACCTTCTCTGAAGCCATGTTGCCTCACTGACAAAAAGTTGAAGGATTCCAAGTGAAGAGAGATATGTTTCCTTAGTAGTTTCTCCATAACTTTGCAAACTATGCTGGTCAAGGAAACTGGTCTATAGTTCAGAGCCGTATCCCTCCTTCCCTTTTTGAAGATAGGTATCACATTTGCTTGTTTCCAGCATCTTGGAATCTCCCCTAACTCCAGTGACTTTTTAAATGTGATACTTAGTGCCACTGATATTGAGTTTGCGCATTTTTTAAGCACATGAGGGGATATGTCATCAGGACCTGTAGCTTTATGAACATCTTAATCTGTCAGCGCTTTGCATAACTCTGTGGCTGTAAGGTTGATGTTCTCTAATACCGGCCCTTGAGCTTCTATCACTGCAATCTGAGGGGGTGAGGTATTTTCTACTGTAAATACTGACTGAAACTCCTTGTTCAATTCTTTGCAGATCTCTTCATCCGTATCAGTGATGCTTCCATCCACTCTCTTTAGCCTTAAAACCTGTTCTGTTACCTTCAGTTCTCCTCTGATAAAGCTGTGGAAAAGCTTGGGATTTTCTTTAGCCTTCCTGGTGATGTCCCTCTCATAGTCTCTCTCTGCCTCTCTCCTTTTACTTAGGTAGTCATTTCTTGCTCTTTTGTAGGTTTGCCAGGCATTTATGTTTTTTCTCCTCCTATACCTTTTCCAGCATTTGTCTCTCCACTCCTTAGCTCTTTTACACCTATTATCGAACCATTTCTCTCTGGCATGAATTACACCTACTTTGGTGACAGGTATGCAGCAATCTACTATCTTCCCATATTTCTCACAAAAGATGTCATACATTTCTTGTACAGATTTGTTGTAAAATAAGGTTCTCCAGTCAATAACTGCAAAAAGCTCATTCATTTTGATGTAATCTCCTTTCGGATAGTTCCTCCTCATGTCCTCAGTGCCTCTACTCTCAGGAAGAATATCTTCAATGATATACTCCATCAACAACACACAGTGGTCACTCTTTCCAATTGGTGGTTCATACTCAATTTTTTCAATATCCAACACATTATCTGTGAACACTAGATCAAGTAGTGATGGCTCATCCCCACCCCTGGCCCTTGTTGGTTCCATTACATGTTGGTGTAGGAAATTCCCTTGTACGCAATCTAGGAATCTTGCCCCGAATGAGTCCTCACCACTGTGTGGGTCAAGATTTATCCAATCTATCTCTTTATGATTAAAGTCTCCCATAATCAAAATCCTACATTTTTTTTCTCATGCCATGTTAACAACAGAGTTTATGACTTCAATAGTACCTATATGACTTTCCTCATAAACTTCAAGCCTATTTTGGTTCCTTGGTGGGTTGTATACGACAGTTATTATAATGCTCTCTGACCCAGTATTTATGCGAGCAACAAGAAATTCCTTGAACTCACTTTCTATAGCCAAGTTTATTTCTTCAACTTGAATCCTTTCACTTTTGAGCAGTGCTATCCCTCCACCAGTCCTCTCAGATCTTTCAACCCTTAGTATTCTGAAGACCTTAGGAAAAACTGTGACACTGTTTATGTCCTCACTCAACTTAGTCTCTGTAATTGCTACTAGATCTGCCTTACTGTTGTGAATCCTATCTTTCAATTCTACTGCCTTACCAGCTAATCCATCAGCATTTGTGTATAACAATCTTAATGAGGCCCCATCCCCTGATCTTCTGTTATTATCTTCTTTATTTCCCCTTTGTCTGGAAGAACTCTGAAATGAAAATTTTTCTTCTGTTCTTCATTTCTTTCATCATTTAACCTTCTTGCCTCTTGCAACAAGTTTTTGATCTTTCCCATCTCTTCCTGTGTTCTGTATCGTCTAATGAACACTTCTTTGAATTCTTGAAGGTCTTTTAGACTATTTTTTCTCAACAATATTTCCCTACATGTTTCCCCTCTCTCAAAGGTTACTTTTGTTGGTCTCGGCTTTCCTTCCCTCGAAAATTTACCTAGTTGGTGTATGTTTACAATATCCTCAAGACCACAAACTACTCCAAGCTTTCTTATCAGGTCTACAACGCTAGCTTTATTTTCTTCAAGTCTCCCCTGCCATGTTGGCTCCTGGGATTCGTTTATGCCTGAGATTACCACTGTCTTCTCTTTATCAAGTGCCTGTCTGATGAGTGGGTTTGCCCTTTCCATCACAACGTCTTTCATTTTTTCGATTACTGTCTCTTTATAGTCAACTGTTTGTATGTTTTCCAGTGCCACCACCTTTACAGCCTCTTTTACTGCCACATTCCCCTTTAGTGCATCAGCAAAGGAAGTTTTCATGGCATAATTTTCCATATTCAGCTCCTGGAACTCTTTTCTGAACTGTTCAATGTTTTCCTTAATCTGGACATTCCAAGCAGCAATCTCGTCTCTCTCAGAAGAGAGCAGTGAACTAACATCTAATTCCTTTAGGTTGTCATTCAGCTGTTTGTTTTCATCTTCTTGTTTAGAAATTCTAAATTCTAGTTGACTCTTTTCCCCTTCCAGCTTCTTTATTCTTTTTTCTAGTTCCTTTCTCTCCTGCCCTTGTGCTTTATTTGCTTCCCCCAAAGATCTTATTTGCTCTCTGAGTGTTTCATTCTCTTTCATTTCTCCATCCATATTCCGAATTTTTTCATCAAGGCTTATAACCATTGCATCTAAATTCTTGATTTTCTGTTTAAGTCTCCTAATGGCTACCCCTCCTACCGACCCATGGATGGGAGAGGTTTGGGACAGAGATGGCCGCATTTTTATGTTCTCCCTCTCACAGAATATAGAAAGAAGAAGAGAAAGAGAGAAAAAAAAAGAGAAAAACTTTTATTTAAGCTTCACACAGAATTTTTATATCTCCATATAAGTGCTATTTAGTGACTCAATTTATCTCTTTTCTGGTAATACACATCTTAACTTAAAAACTTGACCATGGCAATTTAAGGATACAAAGAAAAAGAAAAAATATGCAACAAAACAAATGTCAAACCTGAAGGAAAATACGAATTTGTGTCTGAGGAGGCACCCACCTGTTTCTGCTATATATTCTTCCTAACTGATAAACTCACTTGCTAACCAAGATATGTTATCACAGGATTAGACTTTACATTTAACTCAATATATATTCAAAATAAAAAAAATAGTAAAAGAGAAAGCTAAAAGAAAAGCAAAAAAATGAAGAAAATAAGACAGCTGTACTACTTGGCAACTTAACTCAGTACTGTTGACAGGTGGATATTTGGTATTTATTTAATTATTCAATTATTTCGTGTATCAAACTAACAAGTTAATATAAATGGGAAGGATACTGATATTAACAATATATGGAACCACAGGATCAGGTAAACGGCTTAAGAGCTTTCCCTAGTTTACACAAAAAATTAGGTAATGTGATGTGATGGCTTCACCTCTGGCAACTCTTCTAAATTTCCTTCAAGGCAAAACAGGACAGCAGCTTCTCTCTCCACTCACGAAAATGTTCTCAATTTTTTTCCTTTAATATTTTGGACAGTCTCGTCATACAACAAATATAAGTTTTGTACTCACAATGCTCTGCAGGATTTCAGATTTATGGAAATGTGATTACCTAATTGTGATTACCAAATTGTGTTTACGGGAAAGAGCCCAAAGCTCGTATCTTCCCGTCTCCTCATCGGTTCCATTTTATACTTAGTGATACTTATCATACCTGTCCTTAAAACTATGGATTGAGACAGCATTTACTACCTCCTCGCTTAGCAAATTCCAATTATCAACTACTCTTACACTGAAAAAGTATTTTCTTACATCCTGCAAAGAAGTTTTCTTACGAAGCTTCAAACTATGACCTCTAGTTCTAGAGCCAGCCATATCAAAATATCGATCCCTATCCACTCTATCATAACCATGAAGGAATTTAAAAACTGTCACCATATCCCCCCTCACTCTTCTAGCTTCGAGTGATGGTAAGTCTAATTCCCTCAGCCTCTCATCATAACTGAGATTGTGTATTTATGGCACCAGCTCCGTGGCATGTTTTTGAACTTTTTCAAGCTTAGCTATGTGCTTTTTCAAGTGCGGATTCCAAAAGGGGGCTGCATATTCCAGTTTTGGCCTCACATAGGTTACATAAATATTTCTGAGCATTTCCTTGTCCATGTGCCTGAAGGCTACCCTTACATTTGATAAGAATGCATATGCTGCCCTTACTATGCCATTTATATGTATTTCTGGAGACAAATCTGCCAGTATGTTTACTCCTAGATCTCTCTCATTTTCTGTCTCTTGAAGTTGTACTCCAGCCACCGAGTAGTCAAGCTTGGGCCTTCTTGCACTTGTACCCATTCTCATTACCTTACATTTTGAAGTATTGAATTTCATTAGCAACTTTTCTGACCACTCATGCAGATTATTTAGATCCTCCTGAAGTTCTCTACCATTGTTCTCGTTTTTTACTTTCTTCACAATCTTTGCATCATCTGCAAACATATTCATGAATGAATTTACAGACTCTGGTAGGTCATTTACATATACAAGGAACAAAAGTGGCCCTAAAACTGAACCCTGTGGAACTCAACTACTAACTCTTCGCCATTCAGACACTGAGTGTCTTACTCTAACCCTCTGTTCCCTTCCTTCTAAGTAAGTTTTTATCCATTCCAAAACATTTCCACCTATTCTAGCCATTGATTGCAGCTTCCTAATAAGTCTCCCATGTGGAACAGTGTCAAACGCTTTCTGGAAGTCTAGGAATATGCAATCTGCCCAGCCCTCTCTTTTCTGTAAGATTTGGCTTACCTCATCATAAAATTCTAATGAGTTTGTTACTGTTGATCTACCTTCTCTGAAGCCATGTTGCCTCACTGACAAAAAGTTGAAGGATTCCAAGTGAAGAGAGATATGTTTCCTTAGTACTTTCTCCATAACTTTGCAAACTATGCTGGTCAAGGAAACTGGTCTATAGTTCAGAGCCGTATCCCTCCTTTTCCCTTTTTGAAGATAGGTATCACATTTGCTTGTTTCCAGCATCTTGGAATCTCCCCTGACTCCAGTGACTCCTTAAATATGATACTTAGTGCCACTGATATTGTGTTTGCACATTTTTTAAGCACATGAGGGGATATGTCATCAGGACCTGTAGCTTTATGAACATCTAAATCCATCAGCGCTTTGCATACCTCTGTGGCTGTAAGGTTGATGTTCTCTAATACCGGCCCTTGAGCTTCTATCACTGCAATCTGAGGGGGTGGGGTATTTTCTACTGTAAATACTGACTGAAACTCCTTGTTCAATTCTTTGCAGATCTCTTCATCCGTCTCAGTGATGCTTCCATCCGCTCTCTTTAGCCTTAAAACCTGTTCTTTTACCTTCAGTTTTCCTCTGATAAAGCTGTGGAAAAGCTTGGGATTTTCTTTAGCCTTCATGGTGATGTCCCTCTCATAGTCTCTCTCTGCCTCTCTCCTTTTACTTAGGTAGTCATTTCTTGCTCTTTTGTAGGTTTGCCAGGCATTTATGTTTTTTCTCCTCCTATACCTTTTCCAGCATTTGTCTCTCCACTCCTTAGCTCTTTTACACCTATTATCGAACCATTTCTCTCTGGCATGAATTACACCTACTTTGGTGACAGGTATGCAGCAATCTACTATCTTCCCATATTTCTCACAAAAGATGTCATACATTTCTTGTACAGATTTGTTGTAAAATAAGGTTCTCCAGTCAATAACTGCAAAAAGCTCATTCATTTTGATGTAATCTCCTTTCGGATAGTTCCTCCTCATGTCCTCAGTGCCTCTACTCTCAGGAAGAATATCTTCAATGATATACTCCATCAACAACACACAGTGGTCACTCTTTCCAATTGGTGGTTCATACTCAATTTTTTCTATATTCAACACATTATCTATGAACACTAGATCAAGTAGTGATGGCTCATCCCCACCCCTGGCCCTTGTTGGTTCCATTACATGTTGGTGTAGGATATTCCTTTGTACGCAATCTAGGAATCTTGCCCCGAATGAGTCCTCACCACTGTGTGGGTCAAGATTTATCCAATCTATCTCTTTATGATTAAAGTCTCCCATAATCAAAATCCTACATTTTTTTTCCTGTGCCATGTTAACAACTGATTTTATGACTTCTATAGTACCTATATGGCTTTCCTCATTAACTTTAAGCCTATTTTGGTTCCTTGGTGGGTTGTATACAACAGTTATTATAATGCTCTCTGACCCAGTATTTATGCGAGCAACAAGAAATTCCCTGAACTCACTTTTTATAGCCAAGTTTATTTCTTCAACTTGAATCCTTTCACTTATGAGCAGTGCTATCCCTCCACCAGTCCTCTCAGATCTTTCAACCCTTAGTATTCTGAAGACCTTAGGAAAAACTGTGACACTGTTTATGTCCTCACTCAACTTAGACTCTGTAATTGCTACTATATCTGCCTTACTGTTGTGAATCCTATCTTTTAATTCTACTGCCTTACCAGCTAATCCATCAGCATTTGTGTGATTACCTAATTGTGATTACCTAATTGTGTTTACGGGAAAGAGCCCAGAGCTCGTATCTTCCCGTCTCCTGATCGATTCCATTTTATACTTAGTGATACTTATCATACCTGTCCTTAAAACTATGGATTGAGATAGCATTAACTACCTCCTCGCTTAGCCAATTCCAATTATCAACTACTCTTACACTGAAAAAGTATTTCCTTACATCCTGCAAAGAAGTTTTCTTACCAAGCTTCAAACTATGACCTCTAGTTCTAGAGCCAGCCATATCAAAATATCGATCCCTATCCACTCTATCATAACCATGAAGGAATTTAAAAACTGTCACCATATCCCCCCTCACTCTTCTAGCTTCGAGTGATGGTAAGTCTAATTCCCTCAGCCTCTCATCATAACTGAGATTGCGTATTTCTGGCACCAGTTTCGTGGCATGTCTTTGAACTTTTTCAAGCTTAGCTATGTGCTTTTTCAAGTGCGGATTCCAAAAGGGGGCTGCATATTCCAATTTTGGCCTCACATAGGTTACATAAATATTTCTGAACATTTCCTTGTCCATGTGCCTGAAGGCTACCCTTACATTTGATAAGAATGCATATGCTGCCCTTACTAAGCCATCTATATGTATTTCTGGAGACAAATCTGCCAGTATGTTTACTCCTAGATCTCTCTCATTTTCTGTCTCTTGAAGTTGTACTCCAGCCACCGAGTAGTCAAGCTTGGGCCTTCTTGCACTTGTACCCATTCTCATTACCTTACATTTTGAAGTATTGAATTTCATTAGCCACTTTTCTGACCACTCATGCAGATTATTTAGATCCTCCTGAAGTTCTCTACCATTGTTCTCGTTTTTTACTTTCTTCACAATCTTTGCATCATCTGCAAACATATTCATGAATGAATTTACACACTCTGGTAGGTCATTTACATATACAAGGAACAAAAGTGGCCCTAAAACTGAACCCTGTGGAACTCCACTACTAACTCTTCTCCATTCAGACACTGAGTGTCTTACTCTAACCCTCTGTTCCCTTCCTTCTAAGTAAGTTTTTATCCATTCCAAAACATTCCCACCTATTCTAGCCATTGATTGCAGCTTCCTAATAAGTCTCCCATGTGGAACAGTGTCAAACGCTTTCTGGAAGTCTAGGAATATGCAGTCTGCCCAGCCCTCTCTTTCCTGTAAGATTTGGCTAACCTCATCATAAAATTCTAATAAGTTTGTTACTGTTGATCTACCTTTTCTGAAGCCATGTTGCCTCACTGACAAAAAGTTGTATAACAATCTTAATGAGGCCCCATCCCCTGATCTTCTGTCATTATCTTCTTTATCTCCCCTTTGTCTGGAAGAACTCTGTAACGAAAATTTTTCTTCTGTTCTTCATTTCTTTCCTCATTTAACCTTCTTGCCTCTTGCAACAAGTTTTTGATCTTTCCCATCTCTTCCTGTGTTCTGTATCGTCTAATGAACACTTCTTTGAATTCTTGAAGGTCTTTTAGACTATTTTTTCTCAACAATATTTCCCTACATGTTTCCCCTCTCTCAAAGGTTACTTTTGTTGGTCTCGGCTTTCCTTCCCTCGAATATTTACCTAGTTGGTGTATGTTTACAATATCCTCAGGACCACAAACTACTCCAAGCTTTCTTATCAGGTCTACAACCCTAGCTTTATTGTCTTCAAGTCTCCCCTGCCATGTTGGCTCCTGGGATTCGCTTATGCCTGAGATTACCACTGTCTTCTCTTTATCAAGTGCCTGTCTGATGAGTGGGTTTGCCCTTTCTATCACAAAGTCTTTCATTTTTTCGATTACCGTCTCTTTATAGTCAACTGTTTGTATGTTTTCCAGTGCCACCACCTTTACAGCCTCTTTTACTGCCACATTCCCCTTTAGTGCATCAGCAAAGGAAGTTTTCATGGCATAATTTTCCATATTCAGCTCCTGGAACTCTTTTCTGAACTGTTCAATGTTTTCCTTAATCTGGACATTCCAAGCAGCAATCTCGTCTCTCTCAGAAGAGAGCAGTGAACTAACATCTAATTCC
>JAXCGZ010017441.1:0-7500 GCA_037179515.1 Halocaridina rubra | reverse complement strand
CCCTCTTCTCGAATGACGTGGGACAACTGTTAAAAAGTTTTTCTTTAATAATTAAATACATATTGTCGTTGCTATACTGAATTATGAAAATTGAAGACTACATTTTCCAAACAAAATACGCTTCTTTTTTGTTTGGTGTATATCATAAGTGAATGGAAATAATATTTCATTAATAAGTCAATTGTACCAAAAAATCTAATTGCGGGTTACATGTTCTTAAGGGGGGTTTACACGGTCAAACTGTTCGTCGAACGCGGTTCGACAGACAAGTGTTTGAAGTGATGTTCGAACGTGTGAACGGGGTATTTGGTTGTCGAACACGTTTCGTGTTCGACAACCAAATACCCCGTTCACACGTTCGGACATCACTTCAAACACTTGTCTGTCGAATCGCGTTCGACGAACCGTTTGACCGTGTAAACCCCCCTTTAGCCTCAATCCTTAAGACCTTGGAGACATGATAATTATGGAAGAGACTTCTTCACTCATTATACGATTTAGAATATATATATATATATATATATATATATATATATATATATATATATATATATATATATATATATATATATATATATATATATATATATATATATATATATATGCTTGAAATCCCTGTCATAATACATTAATTACTGTAATATAAAATAAATTTTTTGGAGTTTATGAATTTTATTTAAAATCTGTAACATCAAGGAATTTGAATACGAGTCAGTTCACAGTACTCTCTCACGAATGAAATTTATCTAAAATTTAAGAATGAATGTAATTATTATGCAGTTTACTATGTGATGTAAATGACTTCCAATATCTCTGTTGTAGGTTGGCTCATGACACCAGCCTACCGTTGCAATACCAAAGCTGAAAGGTCTTTTGGACTTAAATAAGACTGTCCAGGACAGTTTGATGTTAAGTCTTTCTTCAGTTATGGTTCTTTTTCAATG
This sequence comes from Halocaridina rubra, assembly GCA_037179515.1. Taxonomy (NCBI): domain Eukaryota; kingdom Metazoa; phylum Arthropoda; class Malacostraca; order Decapoda; family Atyidae; genus Halocaridina; species Halocaridina rubra. The sequence continues at coordinate 6,556 of JAXCGZ010017441.1, read as the reverse complement.
TCTATATCAACACCGAATATTCTTGGATATTCGTTACACATTTTTTATTATCCCTTCAAATCTGACAAGTCACAACACTTGCCATCTCTTTTTCTCTTTACTTCTTGTTTTCTTCGTGCCCAGGCCTGATGAGGGAAGATATATATATATATATATATATATATATATATATATATATATATATATATATATATATATATATATATATATATATATATATATATATATATATATATATATATATATATATATTTTTTTTTTTTTTTTTTTTTTTTTTTTTTTTTTTCCGCCTGGTGTCACAATCATAAAAAATGTATAATGGTCCTTGCGTCATAAAATTACATTAAGGTTTAAGGTAATATGTTCTCAGTGAGCCGGAGTATCTTTTGAGATCGCTTCCTTTCTATATTAGTCATGCTGCTTTTATCCACTGAGAGTTTATGCCTTGGGCTGTATGGACAAAAGGATATAAGAGATTAGCGGAGGGGCGAGGGAGCGCTTTGTTGACTTGCTAAATTTGAGGCCTTATGCTCATATACTCATTATCCTCTCCTTTACAAATATGAAGAAGGATAAACAAAATAAACAAGGATAGTAAGGTAAAAGGAAATGAAAAGCTAAGACTAAATATAAAAAAAAGAAAAATTTAGAGAAGTTTATCAAGGCACAAGGGGTGGAAGGAAAAGAACTAGAAAAATGAATAAAAATCTAGTGGGGGGAAAGAAAGAACTGAAAGTTTGAATTTCTAAACAAGAGGATAACAACAAAGAGTTGGGTGATAGCCTAAGGGAATTTAATGCTTGCACATTGCTATCTTCTGAGAAAGATGAGATTGCAGCTCGGCATATTCAAATAAAGGAAGATATCTCCCCACCTTTGGGCCAAAAGGAAGACCCGGTCACCCTCAAGGGAGAATATCATCATCATCGGAGATAATGAACTGCTTAAAATAGATTTTCAGGAGCTGGATGCCGAACATGAGATTATTAAAATACTTATTTGCAGATCCAGTGAAGAAAAATGAAACAGTAAAAGAGACAGTGAAGGAGGTGGTACTGGAAAATGCAAATATTTTTTGCTACAAAGAAACAATAATAGAAAAAATGAAAGGTTTTGTAATTGAAAGTGCGAATCCATACATGTTCTTGATGAAGAATAGTCTTTGATAATCTCATTCATACTAGTATTTGACCCCAGGAGTCAACTTTTTGGGGAGACATGACCATAATAAAAGTAGGGTTTCCGGGCTGATTACGAAACTTAAAGAGCTATGTGACCCAAAAAATATTGTAACATTCATCGAATCGGTAAATACGCTAAGACAAAAATGCAAGAGAGATGAAAGTAAACTTTGAGAGAGGGAACAAGAATTCAGAAGAGCGTTCATTCGTCCATATTGAACACAGAAATAGATGGAAAGGCTCTAAAGTTTTTTACAAGAAGCTAAAAGGCTAAATGAGGGAGGACATAATTTCAGGGTCCATCCAACCAAAGGGGTGATAAAGAATATGCTAGGATATCAGCTAATGCAGCCTTATTGTGAGTGCTGTACACAAATGTTCATGGGGTAGCTGGTAAGGTAGTAGAACTAAAGGATTGTATATATGATAGTAATGCAGATATAGTAGCAGTTGCATAGATTAAGTTTAGTGGGGATATAAAGAGTATCACAATTTTCGGTGATGATTTCAAAATAATGAAGGTTGAAGGATCTGAGAGAAATGGTGGGAGGATACCTTTGCATATAAGTGAAAGGCTTCAGGTAGAAGAAATAAACTTTGCTGTAGAAAGTGAGTTCTAGGAATTTCTTGTAGCTCGAATAAATACGGATTCAGAGAGCATTATGATGCTGTTGTATATAGTTCACCAAGAAATCAACAAAGGCTAGAAGTATATGAGGAAAGTAATAGGGGTACTATTTAAGCTATTAACTCAGATGCAAGAATCACTTTGAAGAGAACGTGTAGGATTTTGATTAAGGGGGATTTTAATCATAGAGAGACAGATTGGACTAGCCTTAGTCCACTATATAAGGAGGAGTCTTTTTGGGCAAGATTCCTAAATTGTGTACAAGGAAAGTTCCTGCACCAACAAGTACTGGAACCCACACGGGCAAGGAGTGGAGATAAGCTATCACTACTCGATCTAGTATTCACAGATAATGCGTTGGATATTAGCAAAATTGAGAATGGGCCTCCAATTGGAAATGTGACCAATGAGTGTTGCTGATGGACAAAATCATCGAAGATGTTCTGCTGTCTGAGAGTAGAGAAAATAAGAAAGAGATGAGGAAGAACTAGGCAAATGGAGATAGCTACAATATGAATTATCATTTTGCAGGTATTGACAGGAAGACCGTATTCAACAACTCTGTACAAGAGATGTATAAAATAATTTGTTAGGAAGATGAGAAGACAGTTACTTGATGCATGCCATCCACCAAAATAGCAGTTATTGATGCCAGAGAGAAACAGTTCAATAAATAATGTAAGAGAAAAATACTGATATAGGTTTATAAGGAGGAAAAGTATAAATGCCTGGCAGACTTGCAAACGAGAGAGAAATGTTTACCTAAGAAAAAGAAAAGAGGTGAAGAAGGATTGTGAGCGGGCTATTACCAGGAAGGCTAAAGAAAATTCAAACTTTTCCACAGCTTTGTCAGAGGAAAACTGAAGGCTAAAGAACATGTTTTAACGTTAATGAGGGCAGATGGAAGCACTAAAGAGACAGATGAAGATATCTGGGAAGATTTGAACAAGTAGTTGCAGTCAGTATTTACAGCAGAAAATACCCCAGCCCCTCAGACTGCAGACATAAGAGATCATGGATCAGTATTAGAGACCATCGTCTCTCAACTACAGAGGTATTCAAAGCATTCATGGACTTAAATGTCCAGAAATCTATATGGCCTGACGACATTTCCCCTTAAGATCGGTATTATGTTATTATTGGTAGCTCCATGCATCAAAATTGAAAAGTGGCTGGAGTCTGGGGAGGTTCGAAGATACTGCAAACTAGAAAACGTGCTACCTGTCTCCGAAACTAGAAGTAAAGATACAGCTCTAAACTACGGGCCTGCTTCCTTGACCAACATAGTTTGGAAATTTATTGAGCAACTTCTAAAAAATTATTACTCTCTCCAATTGGGCTCCTTCAACTTTTTATCAGTGAGACAACATGGCTTCAGGGAAGGCAGACCTACAGTAACAAGCTTACTAGAATTTTATGATCATGTAACCCAGATCTTACAAAAAAGAGAGGGCTGGGCTGATTGCCTATTCTTAGATTTTTAGAAGACATTTGATATAGTCCCACTTGTAGAGGTCATTAGGAAGCTACAAGTAATGGCAAGAATAGATGGAAATACCTTGGAGTGGATAAAAACTTACTTAGAGGGAAGGGAACAAGAGTTAGAGTAAAAAGAACTTAGCATCTTGCTAGAAAAAGGTTGGTAGTTGGATTCCACAAGGTTCAGTTTGGGACCACTTTTCTTCCTAGCACATATAAATGACTTACTAGAGTCTGTGAATGCATTTGAATATGTTTGCATATGATCAATGATTGTGAAGAAAGTAAAAGACGAAAACAATGGTAGGGATCTACATGAAAATATAGATAGTCTGCATGAGTGATCACAAATGTGGCTAGTAATATTCAATGCTTCGAAATGCAAGGTGATGAGAATGGGCACGAGAGAAAGAAGGCCTGAGGTTGGGTACTTAATAGCAGGTTCAGAATTTCCAAAGGTATATAGCGAGAGAGATCTAGGGGTAAGCAAACTGGCAGATTTGGCTGTGGATATTCATATAAATGGCATAGTAAAAGCTGCATATGCTTTCTTAGCAAATGTAACGGTGGCCTAGAGACACTTGGACAAAGAAAAACTCAGAAATATATATGTAATTTATGTGAAGCCATAGCTTCAATATGTAGCACACTTTTGGAATCAGCACTTGAATATACATATAAGTAAACTGGAAACAGTTTAAAGACATGCTACGAAAATAATGCCAGATATACGCAATCCCAGTTATGGGGAGAGGCTGAGGGAATTAGATTTACCTTCACTTGAAGCAACAAGAAAGAAATGGTATATGGTGACAGTTTGACAGAGTGGACAGGAAGTGATATTTTGGAAATGGATGCTCAAGAACCAGAGGTTATGGCTTGAAGCTTCTTGAGGAAACTTCTTTGCAGGATGTAAGGAAGAATTCTTTAGTGTAAGAATACATGATGATTGGAATTCCCTAAGTGATTAAGTTGTTAATGCTAAATGCATTCATAATTTTAAGGAAAAATATGATAGGTATCACTGAGTATATAAATTGGGAGCAAACAATAGTTGAGGAGTTACGAGAACAGGGTTCTTTCCCAGAAGCAAATTTAGGTAAGTACAATTAAGTAATTATGTATATATAAAAGACATTTAAGAATTCAGAACATTGTTCATTCAGTCATATAAAATACAGAGAGGGATGAAAAGGCTAAAAGTTGGTCACTAGAAGTAGAAAAGTTGAGTGAGGTAAGAAATAAAGAAGAGACCATAAATTTTTGGTTCAGGGTTCATTCAGTCAAAGCGGTGATAAGGAAAGAGCTAGGATACCAGGGAAAGTAGCCTCAATAAGACTGCCAAACACAAAAGCTGATAGGGTAACTAGAAGGCAGTAGAATTAAAGGGTAGGATACATGACATTAAGGCAGATATAACAGCAGTTACAGAGACTAGATTAAATGAGGATATGAATAGTGACACAGATTTACCTTTGGATTTCAAAATAATGAGGGCTGAAAGATCTGAGATGTCAGGTGGAGGTATAACTTTGCTTAGAAGTGAAATGCTTCAAGTTGAGGAAGTAAACTTTGTTATTCAAAGTAGATTTAAAGATCTTTTTTGTTGCTTTTATAGATATGGGTTCAGAGATCATTATAATAGCTGTTGTATATAATCCACTGAGAAATCGAGTCAAAAGATTTATGAGGAAAGAAATAGGAGTGCAGTTAAAGCTATAAATTTGCTTGTAAATATTGTACTAGAAAAAATTTTGGAAATAGATTATGGGTGATTATATTCATATAGAAATAGACTCGAATCAAATCATTATCATCATCAAATAGACTGGAATAGTTTTGACCCACTCAGCTAGGAATATTCTTCTGGGACAAGATTTCTAGATTGTATAAAAGGAAATTCCATGCACCAACATATACTAAAACCAACGAGAGCAGTCCTGACAGCCATCACTGTTCACTCTAGTCCTCACAGATAGTGTGTTGTATATTGGTATAAACTGAGTAAAATCTACGAACTGAAAGAGTGACAGCTGTGTGTTGCTGCAATAGTATACCATCAAAGATGTTCTGCCAGAGAGTAGGGGAACTGAGAAGGAAATAAAGAGGTGGTGTCCAAATGGAGATTACAACAAATCCAATAATAATTTTGAAGCTTTTCAATTGGGGATCATATTAACCAACAAATCCGTACGAGAGCTGTACGACATCTTTATGAGAAATATGAAAAGGTAGTAAGCTAATGCATTCCATCCACCAAAATAGGGACTATTAATTTCCAGAGATAAATGATTCACTAATAAGTGTAAGAGAGATACAGAGTGGAGAGTTAAACGCTGTAATAGACATAATGAGAATAAAAGTTATAATTTCCAGGCAGACTTACAAACGAGGGAGAGATGATTACCTAAGAGCTAGTTATTACCAGGTAGGCTAGAGAATATCCCAAACATTCTGCAGCTTTTCCAGAGGAAAGTTAATGGTCAAACAACAGGTTTTAAAGAGAGAGAAGGCAAATGGAAGCATTATTGAGACTGATGGAGGGATGTGCAAAGTAATGAGCAAATATTTTCAGTCAGTATTTACAGTTGATAATACATCACATACTTACATTGCAAAGTTAAAAGCTCGTGGGCCGGTAATAGAGAACATCATCTTTTTAACTTCAGAGGTATAATAGGCTTTGATGGAGTTAGGTGCCCATAAGGCTATGGAGCATAAAGACCTATCACTTTATGTACTTGAGAAGTGTGTTAAGCCATCATCGGTGGTGTTGCTCATCATATTTGGAGACTCACAGGAAGATGGGGAGATTCCAAAATGTTGAAAGCTAGCAAAAGTGGTACTAATCTTCAAAAATGGAAGGAGAATTACAGTTCTAAACTAAAGGCCTGTTTTCTTGACCAGCATAGTTTGCAAAGTTATGGAGAACCTACTAAGAAATCACATTTGGACTCCTTGAATTTTTCATCAGTGAGACAACATGGCTTTAGAGAAGGCAGATATACAGTAAAGCACTTACTAACATTTCATGAAGAGGTAAGCTATATCTCACAAGAGAGAGAAGACTGGACATATTGCATATTCTTAGATTTTCTGTTTTAGAGTCGCTTTTGTTCATTGCATATGTAACCTACCAGAATCTGTAAATGCATTTTTGAAAATGCCTGCATATGATTCAAAGACTGTGAAGAAAGTAATAGATGAGGACAATGGTAGAAAACTTCAGGAACACATAGATAGTCTGCATGAGTGGTCAGAAAGTGGC
>JAXCGZ010017440.1:45000-66449 GCA_037179515.1 Halocaridina rubra | reverse complement strand
CACCAGCCGCCCGTTGCGATACTACAGCTGAAGGATTTTTAATCTTGAATAGGACTGTCCAGGACGGTTCGATGTTAAGTCTTCCTCCAGTTACGGTTATTTGTTATGCCTACATCAACACTGAAATTTGGATATCCATTACACGCCTCTTATTATCCCTTCACATCTGACAAGTCATTACACTCTCCATCTCTGTTATTTTTTACATAATGTATTCTTCGTGCTTAGGCTCGGTGGGGGCTGTTTTATTTTATTTTATTTTTTGGCCCGTCCTGGTGTCATAATCATAAAAAAAAAAAAATTCCCTTGTATGTAAAAAGCAGAAGTAGTATCAGCCCCATTAAATACATGCATGAAAAGGATGTTGTCCTTGATGACTGATCCATATATCATAGAGGCTGGTGTGTACAGTTTGCTTTCTGTATTTCCTTTGCCTTGTTTTAAGGAGTTTATGTTTCTGTTTGATCCGACCAAAACTGTCAGAATTACTAAAAGGTCTACATCTTCTCTTACTATTGTTATTGATTCAGTCTTAGTGGAGTCTTCAATAGCAGTATTAACAATTAGTGTGTCTGCATCTTCAGAAGCTTGTTTTACAGTGAATCCCCTTATGATCAGCTTAACGATGAGCATTGTGATGAGCCTACTCTTATCTCTCTCATTGAAAGAAATTTACGTTGACTTCCTGTTGATGGCATAGTTTCATCAAATATGGTGTCTCTGGTAGAACAATTTACTCAATGAGCCCGCTCAGCACATTTTGTACTTTTTTCCTCTAGATTTTCTGGATGCCCATCAAAGACAGGCATACCTGTTCAAGATTGCTGAAAAGATCTCTCCCTGATGCCAAACAACTCGATGAATAAAAAATCCTCTATCAACAACATAAACTGTATTTCCATCAATTCCACTGTCACTAAGAGATGAAAATACTTCATACAGAATGGATTTCTTGGTTTTGCGCATTCCTGATTCATCAAAGAGTGACATGGGATGTGGAGCTAGTTCATACTCAAAGTTCTGTTTAATTGTTCTTGTGATTTCTTGATTAATGAAATTTTTCTAAATAACATTCCAGGATCATATGGACATGCAACATCTATTATTCTTACTCCTGTCAAGGCAGCTCACCGGGGTTTGACCCTTTCCTTTCTTTCAAAATTGATTTGTGCAAAGTTGTTGCCAGCAATGTTGACATTGAACTAACTCCAACATCATAAGCATTATGAGGATTAGTTTCTACATCCCCTCTTAATCATGTACTAACTGACATAATACCATCAAAATCTGGAAATGGTGGATGCGATGAAAACCACTTCTCAAAGTGCTGAAGATCTTGGTTATCTCTGGACATACGAACTTTCCTGGCATCTACACGTTGCTCTCCTGTACTGTAAGCAACATCACAATATTCCTCAATTTGGTCTGTGATCCTCAAAGTGGTAGGCATTCCGAGAATCCATTTCGTCAGCATGGAGTCAGCCATTCCTCTGCCATGTGTCAGTTCACCAGCACTCTTCATGGATTGCATCAATGGTCATATCAGACCAGATCCCGGACCAAAACTTTTCTGACCGTTTTATTGTAAAATATCCTTTTTAAACATAGTCTTCATACTCTTTCGGGGTAATGCACTCCTGGAGACCAAACATGTCATTTAAATACAAGTGAGCTAATTTGCATACAGAAAGTGACAACTGGCATGAAAATAGGGTAGCATCTTTTGAATTGTTTCAAGGTGAATGTTCCAGTTGCCTGACCATTCTAATTCAATAAACTGTTGGACCAGTGTTACCATTTCAAAGTATTTCACATAAAGTTGTGCAGTACCACCCTTACTCTTCATCGTGTTCATAGTACCGTTGAATTTACAGAGCACATTTTGTAGTACTGCACTGAAAATTTGTGTAGAGTCCTTTTCCAGTAAAGCTGCTTCAGTTGTTGCCCTTGCATTAGCAGAAAGAGCAGTTTCACTGAGAATTATTGTAGCCATTGCAGCATGCACTAGTATATGTGCCCTAAGTGCTCTTGCATAAGGATGACCAGTCAACATTTTGTACACAGATCAGATGTATTTACATAGAAAACACTAAAAAGTTCTTTTATTCCACTCCCTTTCATGATGTAACCAATTGCACCCATGAATGACATCAGTAAGTGAAACCCAACAAGACGTACAATAACATTACTTAGTGTTGATTCTTGGCCACATTTTGCAACAATGCCACGAGATTTGATATACAAAGATTGGTCTAACATTACAAAGCTACCTTGTTTTTTCAGATATGTGCATTTCTCCACAACTTGGTTAAGTACTGTGTTTATGGTATCATAGCCACTAGGTGGAGCATTTGTAAATGGAAGGTATGAGATGTGGGACACATCATATTGCAGGTGTGCAGTACATTTCTCCATGTAACCATTCCAACCTGGACAGTCAGTCTTCATTTGCCATTTTCCATATAGCCACTGGAGTTCCCTTGTTGATATGGAGACAGTGGTGGATATTGGATTGATTTTTGCTAAATCTCTGACTGTCACTTCCAAGAGTCCTCGTTGCTTTTACTCTCAAAGGTTCTGATGGGAACATGACTAAACTGCCCAACAGTGGCTGCAAAGGTGATCTTTCCTAATTTTAAGATAGGCTCATCTGTTGTTGGATCATAAAAGAAAAAGAGTGACACACTGAATCACTCCCATATTGTGGAAAGTGTTGAACCCATCATAGGTACAAATGTTTACATCAGCATTGTCAACCACAAATTGTGTAAAAGAGTCAGTTTGAACTTCCCAGTTTGGATGCTGCAAGGCTGATACTTGAAAGAGTGCTGCCTCATCATAGGAAGCACACAATCCTAAGGTAGAGTGAATATTCAGTAGATGCTTAGAGCAATATATTTGATTAAGATAAACTGCAATGCCTATTTCTAATGGTGATCTAAAAGAATTTGGTCTGGCTGCTGTTAGGATAGCATGTGAGATAGCTGTACACATCTTTTCCCATTTACTTCTATGTCCTTTCTTGTTCTTCAACACAACAGTTTTGACAAGGCAGAGTAGGGTGTCTAGTATCAGAGATTCCAAATCAGTCAGGCATTTATCTGGTGGTGGATACTGGTCCATCTCATATATCTGTGACTTCATATCTTCAGCAATTATTTTTGCAGCTGTGATTACTATAAAAATCCACTCTTTGTTTTTCATACCAAGCATCAGTTAGAAAATTGTTACCTGCATCATAAAAACAGACTATAGGCTTTCTATTTTTGTTTACAGATAAAACAATGTCTTCTCCATATTTTTGCCTCAGTTCAGCGTTTATTGTTTTCACAGTTGGTATATTACCCTCATATCCCTCAAATATGTCACTGAAAGAAAATTGGCATTCTTGTCGACTTTCCTCAAGGTTGGTTAAAGCATGGCCATTGCCTCTGTAATTGTTGCACTTTTAGGGATGACCACGTTTTATTCCAGATAATGTTTGGTAGAATTTCTACTTGCATGTTGAATGGTACCTTGCTCCTGCAGAAACTAAGTCAACTATAATACAAATACGGGTATTAGCAGTTTTGCCCTAGTCATCATATCTCTTCTCACCTGCTTTCAAAATAGTGTCCCTAATTTGAATAGTCTCCTCACGGTGCAAAGTTTCACGCACACTTAGAAGTTTTTTGCTTTGTTTTTTTCTCAAAAACTCATCTGATGCATCTTCTCCACAAAAAAGACAGCCATGAAGAAAATAAAAAGGTTTGCCGTCTTGTTTGATAGGTATACACTTTCCTACATATTTCATGCACTGTCACTTTTTTCCAATCCTTTTAGCTGAGTATGCATTCCATTTTTCCATTTACTGCTGTTGTCTATAAGTGTTTTCACACCTTTCTCTCTTACATAATGAGTCCCTTACTCGGAACGATTCCCTTCACAACTGAAACATTTCCCTGATGAAGATATTTTGTCCACAAAATAAGAATGAATGGCTCTTTAACTGTCCTTATCACACACCTTGAAACTAAATGAAAAACTGAAATTAATGTAAGAGTTTAAAACATCCTTCAATAAGCATACAAGATAATTTCCATGTCATATTACGTAACCGAGGGTATGACTCAAAAACATGCAAACATTCTCACACCTCTATCGTCAAAATCGCGCACCGCACTAGAAAAATGTATGGAACATTATTTTATAGGGAATGATATGTAGATTATTTTATATATCCTTTAAAGGAAGTTCGAAGTGAGATAGTAAACAAAAAACTGTTTTTGGCCGCTATTTTTTCAAGATGGAGGCCAAATCCGGGGCAGTAGAGGGGTGCAAATTTCACATGTTATTAGGTATCCTATTACAAAGACAATAAAACTTATTGCAGCTTTCCATGATTTTTTCCTTATTCAAACCCCTTCCAACTGGCCTAATATTCTGTATCACATCATAACAACCATCAAAGTGCATTTAATTTCATAAGTTTTTGGATAATAAGAATTATTTTTCACGGGGGGGGGGTGATCAGGATTTTAGAGATGCTTAGGTGGGGCATGGCGAAAAAAATGGTTGTGAACCAGTACATGAGAGATAGATAAAGCCCTACGCAAGATCTGGGACGTGTTTCTTAACTAAGTAATAATAGTATCACGGACATCTGTTCTTTATCATATAATCAAAATAGAAGTGAAATATTCCGGTTCTTTTTTGCTTGTTCATTATTGGTACAAAAGAACATCTACACGCAGGAATAAGCAATTGATATTCAAAAGGAATTCCCCCCTTATTTCATTAGCTTCCCTGGAAATGCAAACAGAACATATCCACTTGATAATACATGTCATTGCAACTCAATAAAAATAATTACACATTAATTGCATAAAGGCAAAATATTTCTTTCGCCAACTCTAGTGGGTGAGCTGCATGGATGTCATCCGAGAAGTACCAAGTTCGACTCCCTAAAATCTTTATTAAAGTTTCTCTTTGTCAGAGTCACTTGAGTATAAGAAGAGGATAGTGACGTCACTTCTTTGGTAGCCCCTGCCAACTGACTGCGTTCCAGAGAACACACGAACTCCGACTTTGATATGGGCAAAAACTCGTATCGCAATTACCCCCCCCCCCCCCAAAAAAAGGACATTCTTGTATCTTTCTTTATTTCCGCAGCTGCCACCCATTTTCCATTTGTTTATTTGTGTGTGTGTTTTTTTTAACTCCCTGGTTGACTTTCACCTAAATTATATCTCCCTTTGTTTCGAAATTTCTAAGCCAACACTGTTTTCCCTTTATGACTCAAAAATATAAAAGAAAATGGGGGTAGTCAACAGAGTGCTTCCATTTCTTGATTACGTTGTTTATGATGCACCTACCACAATGAGAAGAAGAAGAAGAAGAAGAAGAAGAAGAAGAAGAAGAAGAAGAAGAAGAAGAAGAGAAGAAGAAGAAGAAGGAGGAGGAGGAGGAGGAGGAGGAGGGGGGGAGAAGAAGAAGAAGAAGATAGAGAGGAAGAAGAGAAGAAGAAGAAAAAGAAGACCTTTTCTTTCTTCCTTTGTCTGCGAGGGGGAAATTCAACAACGAGTACACTCACATAAAAATCTTGATTAATGTTAAAGGAATTGCCTGCAACCTGGTCCTTCTCTCTCTTTTTCATCGCTCCCTCCTCCTCCGCCTCCCCCCCATCTCTTTTCCCTCTCTATCTCAGCACTATATTTCAGTGGTTATTTCGTGTGTCAAACTCAATATAACCCAATCAAGCCCAATTCTCCCTCCCCCCATCTTTCTCTCCCTCTCCTTTACGAATCCTTTGCTCCAATAGTTGCCCCCCCCCCTTTTTTTTCTTTACTCTGAGAGGGTGCCTGACTAGTGGGCTCTCTCTCTCTCTCTCTCTCTCTCTCTCTCTCTCTCTCTCTCTCTCTCTCTCTCTCTCTCTCTCTCTCTCTCTCTCTCTCCTGCTTCTTTATGTGATTACCTGTCTCTTATATTACTCTTATATCTCTCTCTGTATTGTTATTTTTTCAGACAAATGATTTATCTCAGGTGCAAAGCAAATGGTACTCAAGTTTTAATTAATTTTTAATCATATCAAGTGGTTTTATATGGGTTCAGGCCCTGGGTCGTATCTGACTTTACAAAGCTTAGTGAGATCAGAAAAAAAGTACTACTAATGTTTGCAATATTCAAGCACATGAATTATTCAGCAAATACACAAACACGAGTGTAATCAAATAACTTGATCAATATCTTCTCAAGACACCTTACTATAAAGTGAAATTTTTTTTTTTCGGGCTTCAAAAATTTACGATAGAAATACTTATTTCACATTCAAGTGCGCTGTGTAATAAGAAACAAAAAGAGTCTCATCTGACCCTGTGTGCGATCTCTTCTCCTTTCCATTAATGCATCCTTTCCGTTTTCCTCTCCCCCCACATTCCTTCGCTACCCATGATGCATGCCAAACCATTTTCTCTTCCTTCCTCATTCATTCACTACCCGTCTTACATTTCATCAGTTCCCTTCCTACCCCATTATTTCGCATAGCTTTCCTACATTTCTCTTTTGCTTTCCTTTCTTGCCCATTTCTTGTCTACCCCTTCCTACATTCTTATTTTGATTTCTTTCTAATCTTTTGACAACCCTTCAAGCATTCATCGTTTGCTTTGCTTCCATACATTTTGTACCCGTCCAACATACTTCTCTTTTTTTCTCCTCCAACCTCCTTTATTTACTACCTTTCTTACGTTCCTACTTTTTCTCTTCTCTACCCTTCCTACATACCTGCAATTTTTTTTCCTTCTTACCTTAACTCTTCTCTACCCACAGAACAATTCTCTTTTAATTTTCTTCCTTCCTCGCAATTTGTTACATATTCTACATCTTTCTCCTGTTTTCCCTTTCCTTTTCATTCCTTCGTTTCCCTTCCTACATATCTATTCGGCTTTCTTTCTAAATCCTTTCCTTCTCATCCCACATTCTTTTACGGTGTCCTTTCCTTCCTCTTTCCTGAACTACCCATCCAATATGCCACTGTTGGTTCCCTTCCTCACTCATTCCGTCGCTCATTTTCTGACGTTACTGTTTCTCTCCCTTGAATATTTCTTCACTCCCCATTCTCCATTCTGTCTAGTTTCTTTTTTTCCTCAGTCCTTCACCACCTTTCCTACATACCTCTCCTGTTTCCCTTGCTTCTTAAATTCTAGTTCTTTCTTGATCATTTTGAGGAAATGTTAATGATAATAAATGACTACAACGTAGATGCCCTCTGTGGTTTCTTCTACAATTAAAATGTTTGAATATCCCTGAGTTCAGAATATTTCGTCATGGCATTGGCCAAGGTAGATAGATAGATTATGCAGTATCAGACACAGCAGTCTCATTTTAGGGTGTGTTTACCATCACCCTAGAGCACCTTCTACTTCATTCAGTTATATTCTTGAAATATTCAGAAATATCTGTATGTGTCACAAACTCGTTTATATATTTGTAGACTTTAATGCTGACTTGCTCTCAGCAGATAACAATATGAAAAGAGTGATCAACACTGCGAAGTTAACACGAATAGGAACAAAACCTGCCAGTATAATCCCTAATTATACGACTCTGGTAGATCTGGTGATAACAAATAAAGTGCAAAGCATACCCTACTGGAACTTAATTCCATGCCCAATTGCAGATCATGAGTTCAGTATTCCTACACTAAGCATAATTCCAAAAAGAAGCCTTTTTTCAAGACATTCCGGTGCCTTAAAAATTACTCCCCTGATATATTTTGTGTAGCATTAATCAACAACAGTCATATCCTTAATAATATTCTAAGCACAGATAGCGTTGATTTACAAGTTGAAATGCAAATCAGTCTTTCATGAATGCCTAGATAATTTCGCATCCATTGTAACATGAAAACTAACCGCACTCAGCCCCTAGGATAACTAATGGCATTAAAGAGGCAATGGACATCAGGAATCAAGTAGGAAAAGAGCTTAAAATGAAAAGATATTATATGATTCTCCATGACCGTTATAAACCTAGAAAGAAATGTGTCAGACCCCTCAATGACATAAGATTAAAGACTAAATATAATATAGCAGCAACATGGAAAGTGATAAGAAGTATGATACCCAATGGAAAGACTACCTCGGACAGTCATGAAAATATCTGTGAGCTAAAACACAATGTAGAAAACTTTACCAACTATTTTGCCAATCCGGCCAAAAATACATATGAGAAAAACAAGAAAAAATCAAGTCAGTGAACAAGTGAACAATGAAAGCATCAAAGATTACTTCAAGATCAATCCTGTTGATTGTGCTAAATAATTTTTACCATCGAGAACCTAAGAAACTCTGGTTCTTATAGGTCGAGACTCTTTCGATTCATTACAGATGCTCTACCAGTGATTGTATTCTATATCAAAATAATTGTGAATATCTCCATTGTTACCAGAATGATTCCTGATTCTCAGTAAAAAACTCACATGTAATTCCATTACCTAAAAAGAGAATAGAGAAGATGTGACAAAGTAGCGTTCCATTTTACTGCTACCCACTATCTCTAAAATATTAGAAAAATAATTCTCGCTAACCAGTTAATGTTATTTCTAGTGACAAACAAACTGTAATCTGAAAACCAGCGTGGTTTCAGACCAAAACAATCTACGGAAGCCGCACTGCTTAAAGTTGCTAATAAAATTTACATTTATAAATATATAAGAATAATAACTCTCTGCTTGAATTAATAAATTTAGCAAAAGCATTTGACAGTGTAAACCATGAATTTCTTATTAATAAATGTACTAACTTAAATATTGACCAGACCTGGTTTAGAGAGTATCTACCTAATCGCAGACAATCGGTGTTAACAACATTATATCTATTCCATGAAATTCATCATTTAGTGTTCCCTAGCGATCGCTCTTTGATCCTATCGTTTTTCCATATGTAAATGATCTCTCTAATTTCATACCTGACTGCTTAGTTATACAGTATACAGATGACAGCTACTCTTTAGTGGTGATATTAATAACCTCCCAGCGCTAACTTTAAGAGCAGAAAACACCTGTCAAATATTAAAATCTATTTTCAAGAAAACGGGTTGTTAATAAATGAAAATAAATCACAATACATGTTCATTGGCTCAAGGTATTACATAGCACGAATTCCAGAAAACACAACAAATAACTTTAGTGGCAGTATCATCACACCTGGCTAAGCTGTCAAAAACCTAAGAATTCACTTCGATAACTACATGCTGCTTGATTCCCATATAGATGAAGTGTGCAAAAAGGTAACAGGAACTCTAATATGCTTATTACATATAAAAAAAAAACTATTTTGAGACTATCACTCGAATAATAGTTGTTCAATCCCTAGCTCTCAGTCATAATAATTAATGCACAACCGTATGGAGAGCTACTAATAAAACTAAGATAATTAAAGTACAGAAGCTTATAAATATTTCAGTCCAAGAAGCCCTGGGAGGAATAAGGAAATATGACCACATGACACTGGCTCTCAAAAAACGTGGGTGGCTGTGGGCAGAAAGCAAGATCTCCTATGCTATTTGTGTTTTTGTTTACATAATTTTAAATCATCACTATCCCAGCTGGCTACTTAATTTCAAAACAGTCAAGGATATGAGGGGAACCAACACAAGACAGAATAATGAGCGCATTATTTTGAGAATAAACACCGGAACAATATTCCAGAACAGCTTAAGAATTCATGCTCCTTCACACCTTTCATAGGCAAACTTTATATTTTCATTTGAACAAACAGAGCTGCTGCTCACACACTAATCAAGTTAATGATTTAATGCAATTTTCATAATACTAACTATTCCATATGAAAACTGATATCACTTTCTTTTTCTTTAAGTTAAGCATTAAGTATCATCGTTGGTACGAATATGGTGATGATGCCAATGATAAGGGTCACATTTACTCATAACTATCCTGTATGTAACTTGTTATTGTGGTCTTTGATTTTTAAACTTAAGTATCGAGTGTCTTATTATCAATTTATTATTAATGATATCATTACCATTTGATTTATATTATTGTTATTCTAAATTTATTATATTTTTATTATTCATTATTATCATTATTATTATTATTAATAGTAGTAGTAGTAGTAGTAGTAGTAGTAGTAGTAGTAGTAGTAGTAGTAGTAGTAGTAGTAGTAGTAGTAGTAGTAGTAGTAGTAGCAGTAGTAGTAGTAGTAGTAGTAGTAGTAGTAGTAGTAGTAGTATCATCATCATCATCACTATTATTATTATTATTATTATTATTATTATTATTATTATTATTATTATTATTATTATTATTATTATTATTATTATTATTATTATTATTATCATTATTATTATTATTATTATTATTATTATTATTATTATTATTATTATTATTATTATTATTATTATTATTATTATTACCATTATTATAATTATTAATATTATCATTATTATTATTATTATTATTATTATTATTATTATTATTATTATTATTATTATTATTATTATTATTATTATTATTATTATTATTATTATTATTATTATTATTATTATTATTATTACTATTATTATTATTATTATTATTATTATTATTATTATTATTATTATTATTATTATTACTATTATTATTATTATTATTATTATTATTATTATTATTATTATTATTATTATTATTATTATTATTGTAGTCACCGGGGCTCAAGCGGTAGCGTCCGCGACTTTGAGGAGTCAGGTCGAGGGTTCGCGCCCCGTCACGGTCTGAGGTTAGTAAGGAATGCACTCAGGGTAACGATTACATTTGCCAAAACAAGTCCTTCGCAAGAAGGTAACCATCTTAGACCTTGGTAGAAAAGGGAGGCCGTGACGTAGAACCAGAACATTATTATTATTATTATTATTATTATTATTATTATTATTATTATTATTATTATTATTATTATTATTATTATTATTATTATTATTATTATTATTATTATTATTATTATTACTATTATTATTATTATTAAAACCGTCCTAGCCCTTGGTAGAAAAGGGAGTTCGTGACGTAAAACCGAATCCATATCCATTATTATTATTATTATTATTATTATTATTATTATTATTATTATTATTATTATTATTATTATTATTATTATTATTATTATGAATGCGCTTTACTCAGTAATATGATTATTCACTGTTTATTGGTAATTGTATATACATCTGTTAATTTTGGGTAACTTAAATTTTCTAGATAAGCTTTATTTCAATTCACTGTATTTGTATGTATCATTCTCTTACTTATTTGTTCATTTATGCTCGTTGTAACAATGGAAATAAAATCTTTGAAATTCAAATTTAAATTATTCCTTGTCTATCCTTTCTAAATTTCTCTCACCTATTTTCCTTTGGTTTTTCATTATATTCCTGCCCGTCGTACATTCCTCTTTTGTTTCCCTTACATCCTCATTTCCTTGCTATCAGTTTCCTCAAGCCATTGCCTTAGAACTCTAAAAAGATACTTCCATTCTGATAGCTTATGACAGCACCGGAATATACAAGTGAAGAATGTGTTTCTCCCGATGAGGTGGGAAGGATTCCCTTCACATGATTTGTGTTATATAATCTCCGGCCTAGAAGGAATTTAGGAAGACCTTCCTCGAGAATGAGGAAGATGAAGACAAGGAGGAAAGAGAAGTGTTGGTGCTGGTGGTGAGAGAAGATGAGAAAAGAGGAGGGGAAGATTAAAAAGGAAATTGTGGTTGACAACGATGAATAGGTGTTCTGAGATAAGTAGAATTGAGGTTTTCAAAATATCAAAAGAAGGGGAGCCACACCATGTGAGAATGTCAGATTGCATAGCGCAAGTTATAACTTGCAAAAAATAATGGAAAAGTTTAATATCTGAAAAGCTCAAAATTGTATCCTGAAATAGCAGCTTCTTTTTACATCAGAAAACATCAAAATCTGGAAATGGGACTGTATCCGATTTCTTGTACAAAGAGCTGCATGACGGTCACTGTTACCTCCATTGAAATGCAATTCCGTGAATATACTGTTACACCGCATGCTCTACACATCCTATTGCGTACATGATCTGTCTACAAGTCTAAAGTTGTTGACTATCACACAAGGGACGCCACTATTTTCTATTTTTCATTGCCTTGTGACTCTGGAGAAAATTAAGAACTGGGCATGTTATCTTGGGAAGTTGAAGTCGAGTTGCAATCCAGGTGCTATATCCGTTGACCTGCAAAACTGTAGCTGAACGCTCAGGCAAGTCAACTCAAAACAGCTCTTGATATATTGAAGTAAATAATGGGAAAGAAACTATACATCTTCAAACGGCACAAAATTAGTTTTAGAAACCTGGTGCAACCTTGGAAAAGAGCTCTGTTGTTCCGGTTGTTCCGGTTTTACGTCACGGACTCCCTTATCAACCAAGGGCTAGGACGGTTGCCTTTTTGCGAAGGACTTGTTTTGGCAAATGTAATCCTTACGCTGAGTGCATGCCTTTGCTAACCTCAGACCGTGACGGGGCGCGAACCCTCGACCTGACGCCTCAGAGTCGGAGACGCTACCGACTGAACCACGGCGACTACCTGCTGTAATATACTTCAGCTTTCATGTGGTATAAATTGACTTATTGCTGGCATTGAAATATGTTTAGTCTACATCAGAAGTTCTCAAATAGTTTCAATAACCGTTCAGTTTACATAAGCACATTTTGTTTATTTATGTATTTAACAGCGACCCTTCCCTGGTTCAGTAAATAAACAAGTCTCCCACTCACACTGTATCTTTATGGAATTCCTAACGTGATTTGCATAGCTTCTCTTCAGTAGAATCTCTTGGAATTAAGAGGGGAGGCAGTGGCATCTCTTGTGTAATGGTTCATGTTGACTCAGTAGTTTTAATGAGTACATCATCAGATGTGTGCCAACAGTAGTATATAAATGTTATCACGAGCTAAGTATTCTGTAAGGTCATATCTCACGCCAATTGCTAAAATATGAAATCCGAAATCTAGAAAAGGAAGAACGCATATGAATGGTTCGCGAGGAGGAAGAGTAGAGAGGGAGGGTGCTATAAGGAGGGAAAATGAATAAGTTGATAGTAGTTGAGGAGTAACTTTATGAGCTTAGGCTTCGATAAGGGCAACAATTCGTGTCTACGGTCCTAAGCATGTCATGTAAAAAATCTAGAAAAGGAAGAGAAAAAGGGGTAGAGCAGGGAAAAGAAAAGAGGGCTTGAAATAGGAAGAGATGGAAGGGAGGGGGTTGTCCGATGGGGTAAGGGAAAGGGAGGAAGGGCCATAAAGGTGAAATTGGATACCGACTGTGATGGGAAGTTATGTGTTCTCAGAAGTCGGTTACAATGGGATAGAACGCAGAGACATCTTCACGCAGTCTTATATAAATAATAACTTGCAAATTACTCCTTTCTTCATTTTCCTTTTTTTTTCCATTGGATTAATAACTGTACATGGGGGATATGTGTACGCCAGCATTCCTTATGATATGCACACGCTCACTCTCCATTACATATCTGGCCATCTATTAGTTATTACTGCTATAATTCAATGCATTATTCAGCTTAGGTTAATTGGAATATATGCAGATGGCATTTCGATAAATTTTATAAAGACAAATTATCATTTTAAGCATAAGTAAATAAAGTGACAATATAATATCAAAATTTGGTGATGATGTATACAGCCAACTGCTGGTAGAAGGGATGATCGTACAAGAGAGAATAAGTATACATATAAATACATATATGGTGCTTTATACATATTTTTTTCATGAGTGTGACACCTGGACAGGCAAAGAACTACCTTCAACAAGAATGGCCTGGGCACAAGGAAACATGAAACGAAGGAAAACATAAAAGGTTATGGACAAGACACAGATGAGGTAGTGATACACAAAGGGAAACTACAGACTGAAAAAATAGTCAATGTACTGAGGACCTAGAGATATGGAGAATTAGGCACTAAGATGACGATAAATTTACTTTTTGAAGGAAGATAGGTCATAAGAATTTGGAAAGACAGATGGAGGAAGAGAGTTCCAGAGAATGGAGGTAGATGGGATGAAGCATTGCTGCACCGACCAATCTACGAGCTATAAATCTCCACACAGTACCTGTGAAACGAGGCCGCTTTGAACGTGTTATGCGGCCTCGGCAATGGGGGAATGCAACTCACCAACTCATCAGTGCAGCGACGGAAGTAGTAGCGATGGAAAAGAGAAAGGGATGATACTTTACAATGAAGAGAGAGAGAATCCAAATTAGAAATAGGAGAGAGATCATTAATGAGTCTGACTGCCAAAGATTCAACTCTATCAAGGAGATAGGTATAAGAAGAAACACCCCATTTGTGTGAGCAGTATGCTAAGCAGGGACGGATAAGACCTTTATAGATTTTAAGTAACTGTAAAGAGGAAAAGTAATGACGAAAACGAAACAGAACCCCCAATTTTTTGGATACAGATTAGAAATTTGGATTATATGATTCCTCCAAGACAAGTTAAAGGTTATAGGGATCCATAATATGTTGATAGAATTAAGAGGGTAAATTTCGCTAGTTTCAAAGACAATAGGGCTATCAGGAGGAGAAGAAGATAAAGAGATAACCAGAAACTGTGACCCAAGCAGGATGCTAGGGGCGAAAATGTGGCAATATAGAACGAAGAGGAGTAACTGAGATATGTCGTCAATAGTGGTAAATGCATGTTTTTTGGCTCTACCATCCCCTTACAAATGGGGGAAAAGGCAGCTGTATATAAAGATATTATTATTATTATTATTATTATTATTATTATTATTATTATTATTATTATTATTATTATTATTATTATTATTATTATTATTATTATTATTATTATTATTATTATTATTATTATTATTATTACTTTTATTATTATTATTATTATTATTATTATTATTATTATTATTATTATTATTATTATTATTATTATTATTATTATTATTATTATTATTATTATTATTATTATTATTATTATTATTATTATTATTACACGACGTCCTCGACTTACAGCAGAGTTCCATTCCTGAAACCTGATGTAATGCGAATTTCAGTATGCTAATGTAGTAGTAAAGTTCTTCTTTTTTCCATGTATTTCTCTATCTCTAATATCACTTCCAAGGTGATGGCTTTCCTTTTCTTCAAAGCATTGCCATCAAAAATATCTGATTTACACTTGGGAGACATATTATAGGCAGTGGCGGTTTGTAGCTAAAATTAGTGGGGGTGCTGCTTAAGAATATTTTTAGCCATTGTTTTTATATTGTTTAAAATTCAACAAACATATAAAAAAAAATTATATAGTAAGCTTGAGGGTTATATTGTACAAGAATAGTGAAAATAGTGCTACCTTTCTACAGTGCCTATACACGAGTCCCCTGAATATGGACCAAAAATGATAAAAAAAGAAGCAAAATAATATAAGGGAGACGCACTGTAACCATGAAACATTGTAACTCGAGGACATCGTAAATCGGGAACACCCTGTATTATCATGCCTTGCTATATATATATATATATATATATATATATATATATATATATATATATATATATATATATATATATATATATATATATATATATATATATATATATATATATATATATATATATATATATGTCAATTGTTAAACATATAATTGGCATATAATAAATTGGAAAACTAGTGCAGGTACAATATGCTAGCTGTGTTTAATCAGCATACTCCTTGTTTTGGCGTTAACTAATGAATTCAGTTTTAAAGTATATGTAATTCTTAAAATTGCGCCAGCAATAATACCCTTTTTTTTGCAAAATAGGGAGTGCCTGAGTGTACTGTCCCCATGTAGTGCTTTAGACAAGTAAGTCTTCCATTTTTTTTTCCCTTTTCTGTCACTCTTTCTCATCCCTCTCTTTCTTAAATTCTCCCTCGCTTTTCCATTTCTTCTTTTCTTCCTCCTTTCTTCTTATTAATCTTCTCTCCCTCCTTCACTCTTCTTTCCTACCTCTATTCTGCTCATCTTCTGCCTTTTCTTACTCTATTCTTCACTTTTCTTCTTTTCCTCCATTACATTTTTCTCTTATTCCTTATTTCTTTTTCAACTTTCCCTCTCTATCTTTTCTCTTCATTCTTCTTTTTTCATAAAAACTTTCTTTTTCTTCACCCTCCATACCTTAGATTCTTCTTTGATTACTTCATTTCGTTCACCATCCTTATCTCATTTTCATTTTTCTTTTCTTTAAAAGAGAAGTTTATTCAAATTTAATGTGCCGTCTATGTGCCCTCCACAAGCACATCCCATTTACCTTTCATAAACATTTACTTTCTTCCTTGAAAAATTTAAATATATATATATATATATATATATATATATATATATATATATATATATATATATATATATATATATATATATATATATATATATATATATATATATATATATATATATATATATATATATATATATATATATATATATATATATATATATATATATATATATTCAAGATAGTAGGTTGGCCATGGCACCAGCCACCCATTGAAATACTAAGACAAAAGGTATTTCAGATTCAACTAGGGCTGCTCCAGACAGCTCCGAGTTAAGTCTTCCTTCAGGCACAGTTCTTTCCTTATGCCTACATCTACACTGAATATTCTGGCATATTTGTTACACATCTCTTACTATCCCATTACATTTGACAAGTCACAACACTCCCCATATCTGCTTCTTTTTGCTCTCTTTTTCCTCATTTTTCCTATATATATATATATATATATATATATATATATATATATATATATATATATATATATATATATATATATATATATATATATATATATATATATATATATGGAGATCCACAGCTTTTGGCCCCCAGTACCTGGCACAGAGGGGTGCTAAGAATCTCCTTGGATCTAGTTGACTCCACTATTGCCGTGAGGTAGACACGTCTGGTGATAGCAATGGTTTTACCCTTAACCTTGCACCTCCTTTTAAATCTGCTTCTTTCACTCTTCACTTTTCTAACATTCGTGCCCTGAACTCTAATCTTTCGTCTGTGGAACAGCACTTGGGTTATCCCTCCCTAACCTCCTTCTCTCTGAAACCCAGCTATCTAGTCAATCTTCCACTGACTCATTCCAAATCTCTCACTATAACCTGCATTCTAGTTTCCGTTCCAAAGGTGGGGTCTGTGCCTACTGCAACTCTATCACTCCTATTGCAAGGCTCATGGACCTAGAATCTCCTGATGTTGATGTTCTCTGGCTGAAAATCTAGCTCTCCACTACCTCAATATTCCTTTACTTCTGCCACTGTTCTCCAAACTCCACTGGCTTTGTGTCTTTCTTTGAATATCTGTCCTCTTGCCATAAGACCTTAATATCTTCTCACCCACATGCTGAAGTTCTCTATATTGGAGACTTCAGTGTACACTATGGAACAGATTATCTAACATCCAACTTGTAGTTCCGGTTTACCCAAACATGCAGCCAACACTCTTGACCTATTTCTTACTTTTAATCCTTCAAACTACTCATATTCTGTGCTTTTCTCTCTTGGCAAGTCTGTCCACTCTGAGATCTCACTCTTCCATTTTCGCTCTCTCTCCTTCAATTCCTCCAACTCAGCACCGCCTTTGGCACATTGAGCGTACCCAACATGAAGATTTGCGCAACTTCCTCTTTGACGTCCCATGGCAAGACTACTGCTTTCTGTTCCACAACCCTGATTAGGTAGCCCTAAAGTTGTTAAGATCATAATCCCAGAAATAGAGGCATTCATTTCTTCCACTACAAAAATTTTTTCTCCCCCAAATCCTTGATTGGACCATGCCTGTTCCATGCTATTCAGGTCAGGGATTGGGCACACCTGTCATATCAAACCTCTCATGATTTAGTTCATTCTGCTTTTACTACAGCTAGAAATTGCTGTACTGCTCAGATTCGAAGCTCTAAAGCTTCCATTATAAGAAGGAAAGTTGATAACCTTAACTCCTCTCCCATTGATAAATGTTTCTGATCCTTAGCCAAAAACGTCTCCAAAAAGTCCTGTAACTCAAGCTTTTCTCCTCTTATTCGTTATGATGGTTCTGTAGCTTGCTCTTCCACTAACAAAGCCACTCTCTTTGGCTCTCATAATTCTGCCAACTCTTCTGTAAACAATTCCAGCACATCTGTCCCTCATTCTTCATACCTCTCTAACGCTATGCCCCCCCCCTTCCCCTTTCTTCATGCAGAGTTAATAAGGTTCTTTGCTCTCTAAAGACAAACAAAGTATCTGGTCCTGATGGTCTCCCCTCATGGTTCCTCAAAGAATATGCAAATTTACTGGCTCCCATGCTTTGCATTCCTTTTTGCCTCATTTTCTCAGCCAGTATCTATCTTTCATCTTGAAAGCATGCTCTAGTGCAACCAGTTCCTAAGAGGGGTGACTGTTCTATTCCTTCAAACTCCTATACTATTGCCCTAGCCTCAGCTATTGCTAATATATTAGAAACTTTGCTCATTTCCCACTTTTTGAATCTCCTCATATCTAACTCCCTTATTTACGATCACCAGTAAGGCTTCCACAAGGCAAGATCCACTGGTGACCTCCTGTCCCATCTTACTACTGCCTGGCACAAGGCTATGTTGGCCAAAATTAATTGCTTATGGCCTTACCCCTTCTCTCTGTTCTCTGATTTCCAGCTTTCTTACTGACTGATTTATATCTGTGATTGTTGACTGTGCAACATCTAGTCCATACCCTGTTGCCCATGGTGTTCTACACGACCCTGTTCTTTCACCTACTCTATTCCTTCCCTATATCAATGATCTTCTTCAGTCTCCATCCTCCTCCTTCCTTCACGCCTTTGCCAACGACTTTACCCTTCATTTTTTCGCTGCATTTTCTGCACAACCTTCATCTGCTACTCGCAATTAGTCTCGTATCACTCTTTCTTCTACTCTCAACATCGATTTCAGAAGGTATATGAGTGGGTCAAACAGAATTAGTTAGATTTAATGCCTCCAAGACAGTTTCTGGCTATCTCTTTATCTTCTTCTCCTCCTGATAGCCCTGTGGTCTTCGAAACTAACAAAATTTACCCTCTTAATTTTATTAACATATTATGAATCCAGACAGCTTCTACCTTGTCTTGGAGGAATCACATTATCCAAATTTTGAAATCTGCATCCAAGCAATTTGGGGTTTTGTTTTGTTTTCGTCATTATTTTTCCAATTACAGTTACTTAAAATCCACAAAGGTCACATCTGGGGTGCTTCTTCATATTCTTATCTCCTTGATAAGGCTGAATATAAGGCAGTCAGACTCATTAATGACTTCTTTTACTTCTAATCAAGATGTTCTTTCCTTGCTGTAATATATCATCCCTTTCTCTTTTCTAGTGCTACTACTTCCATCGTTGCTCTGATGAGTTGACGGATTGCATCCCTCCCCCAATGCTGAAGCCGTGTAACACTCGTCAAGCGACCTTGTCTCACAGGTACTGTGTGGAGATTTGTAGCTCGCAAAATTGGTCGGTGCAGCAACTGCTTTTTCCCGTCTACTCCAGACTCTGGGGATCTCTTCCTTCATCTGTCACTCCTAATTCTTATAACCTATCTTCTTTCAACAAACGGATCTATCGTCATTTCAGGGCCTAATCCTGCCATATCTCTAGGTCCTCAGTACTTCAACTATTCTTTCAGCCTATCCTTTTCCTATTACGTATTATTACCTCATCTCTGCCTTTTTCTTAACCTTTTACTTTTCCTTTGTCTTAATGTTTTCTTTGTGTCAGAGCCATTATTGATAAGGAAAAACAAATTATATATATATATATATATATATATATATATATATATATATATATATATATATATATATATATATATATATATATATATATATATATATATATATATATATATAAATTATCGTGACATTACTACTTTTATGTATAGTTTTTTATGCCAAGCCAACTTTCCTATTTTTCGTATCTGCTATATTTTCACTTACCATGAGTTTGAACTTTTTTTTTAAGAAAACAGAGAAACTGGTATTTATGACATTACTGAATCCCCAGAGAGTGGAATAAGTATTCTACTATTTCCTCCATATATTTCATGCTCATATTGTTGTATGGTATGCTTCATACGACTATATACCCGTTCGAAGAATTTAACTCATGAGACATGTGTCTTGTGAGAATGGAGTGTTATTTAGTATTGAAGTATCTCACAGCAACGTCTTGCCCCAAAAATTCCAAGAATATAATATTCTTCTATATTACATCTTGCTACAGTGTAGGCTTAAATTTGCCTGGTGGCAGACTGATGACTCTACCTGGCATGACTAAAGACTTGATGAAGACTCTTGAGAGTATCTTGCAGCCTCCAAGGATGCAGGGACTCTAAGTCCCTAGGTCTATGCCCAATTACAATAAATTGTATACATGTACAGGAGTTCTTATTGAGTTCCATACAGACAGGATGAGAGTATCATATTGTGGCTACTACATCCAGGGAGGCGCATAAAATTTATGATTTTAGATTTCACAAAGCAGTCCTTGCGGATTGTGGTTTCTGGTTCTTGCACTGAGGTTACACATGCCCTCTGTGACTCGGTCAGAGCCAAGTGCATGTTCTGCTACCTGAAGCTGGTTATAAACACTTGTTTACAGAAAAAGGGCCATATATCCCTGACACTCATCGCAGACTAAGAGGAATAGACATTTTTGTTGAACTTATAATTGGATATCATTATAAAAATACACAAAAGTGTAACTTTAAAAAAAATTCCATAATACCAAATAAAGTGACATTAATAACAATAACATTAATTACTACAATATAAGCACTAACAGCAATAACAATGATAATATTGAAAATAGCATTGCGATCAAACAGCATAAGTATCAATAAATATCAGAATAGCAAAAATTGGCAATCATGCACTTAAAAAAATGAAACACTATACTTCCTATAGAATCCTACTTCTGAGGAAGGCACTGGGTCTTTTCTTATAGTTAAAAAATATGCAATAAAAAATCGACACTCGGCATAAATGTTGCTACCGTCATGGCTGAATGCATCTTGTCTTGGCTGCTCCTGTTAGCCTCATCATGCTGTAGCAAAATATGCAATAAAAAGATAGACACAGCATAAATGTGACTTTTGTTGTGGTTGAATGCATCTTCCCTTGGCCTTTCCCGTTAGCCTCTTTATGCTGTAGCACTGTTTTCTCCACTCATTGTGTTCCCACGTCCTGGTGAAATCAGTTTGTACCCACAGCCAGCCCCAGGTCAACGAAGGTCACCAGATGCACTAACGGCCCATTATGCTGCAGTTGATCTCCACTCTTGAGAATGGTGCCTACTCTTACTCCCTTTTCATGAGGACCACCAGAGGGACACTAGTCTAACTCTGCAATCATGCTCTGCAATCAGAGATGCATAAAG
>JAXCGZ010017440.1:17500-35000 GCA_037179515.1 Halocaridina rubra | reverse complement strand
CTCCTCCCCTTCAGTAAGTTTAGAAATCCTCCATGGAGACAAGAGTTGATCCTACAAATCCCCAAGCTCAGAGACTCCCTGCACTCTCTCGCCTGGGTCATTACCGCTGGAGGTATAACCTGTCACAAAACATACACAGCGGGTTTTGAGGGATTGAATGAATGAGTTGAAAAAAATAGAAGGAGTGAGAGGAAGAGCAGAAGGAGGAAGAAGAGGAGTAGGAGGAGGAGGAGGAGGAATAATAATTAGGTGTCGTGTGACAATGATATATGAATGAATTTACGGATATGAAAAGGTAAGAGGATGATTGGATGAGGAAAAGTTAGAGAAATAGTTAATAAATAGAAGGATGAGAAAAGACTGAAGAGGAGGAGGAGGAGGAGGAGGAGGAGGAGGAGTAGGAGAAGCAGGAAGAGGAGAGGAGGAGAGAACGAGAATAGGGTGGGGAGTAAGGAGGAAATGAAAGTTGGGGGGAAAAAAGTAAAAGAGGTGACATGATAAAGAAGAAAGGAATTTAAGAATATGACAAAATGAAGAGCAAGAATATTTGAAGAATAATAGGAAGACGAAGGAAGACTGAGAAGAGGAGAAAGAGGAGGAGGATGAGAGTGCGGAAGGGAAAACAAGAGTACTTGTAGTAATATAGAAGTAGGAGGAGGAGGAATATATCACTCTGTGCGGTGATGTAAGAATATAAAATTAAGCACATATAAACCAGAAAAAACCAAGAAAATGAATATTAGAAAACTACATAGAGATCGGAAAGAAATGAGGAAGGGGACAGGACTAGGTGAAGGAGGAGAGGGAAGAGGAGGAAGAAGGAAGAGGTTTGTGAGTGAGGAGATATTACTGTAAAAAGAAACGGAGGAATATTAGCAGAGAAATGGAAACCTAAAAGAAGTGTGGAAGAGGAGAAGGTTACGGTGAAGAAAAGTAAGAGTAAGGGGAATAAGGAGGCATACGCTATGCGGTAAGGTAATGTGTCTAAACAAAGATTAAATAGATTAGAGAAAAGAAAGAGAGAAAGCTTAGCTGAAAAAAAACGAAATACAAGGAAAGGCAGGCAAGTCATGAAAGAGGCAAAGGTCATGTAGAAGGAACTGGAAAAAGGAAGGAGTAAGACCAGGAAGTAATATGACATCCAAAATGCAAGAGATGAAGAGATAAAATCGATTGAAGATAACGCACCCCAGAATCACCAAATGGAGAAAAAGTGTATAATACTAAACAGTTATGTGGAGGTCTGATGAGCACCTTGATATTATTGGAGCAGGCTAAGTTAGTGTAAGTCAAACTGGAGAAAGCGCACCTAACCGTTACCTGACATACGTTCTCTCCAGTTAACCCAAATGCAGATCCATTACAAAAGACTATCCATAAGAAAACTTAAGGCTTTGATAAAAGGTAGAACTGAATTGTTCACTCAAGAAAACACACAGGCTTAAAATGCATACCTACGGACATATCTAGGATAAGATAAAAAAAAGGCGAGGCTAAGTTAACTGACCAATATGCATTACTGCTTTTTTAATCCAAGAGATTCCAGCACTGTATTTCGGAAGATCAGTTGATAAAGTACCTGGTTCCCAACCAAGTATCTCCGAACCCAACACCCTTAAGTGATTCTTAAGGCTTTTCTTCGCCACAACCACTTGGGGCATAAAAAGGGAAGGGTGGCCGTGCCCCTAGAATTATAGTCAATGTCAGCTCAGTAAGCTCCTTCAGTACACTACTAAATGTATATGCTTAAAAAGGCAAAATTATTTCCATAATCTCAATCTCAGTAAGGTATAAAATACTCATCTCATAGCTTTTAGGTACACAAAAAATAAATAGAATAAAATAGATGTACTTGTACACTTAAAATACAACATACTACACATATGCATACCACAGACGTACATCATGTTATATATACACTACAAACATATATATACGATAAAATATGTACACACGCACACACACACACACACACACACACACACACACACACAATTAGGTAATCACAATTAGGTAATCACACACACACACACACACACACACACACACACACACACACACACACACACACACACATGTCGTATGACTTCCGGTATGCTGAAGCCAGAATCTGAAACTTGTAACGGTTGGTCGAGGGCACAGATGTTTTATTACATGCCCTCACTTTTATTGAGTTTTGGGTGCAGACCATGCTTTCCTTTGGGACCACCGCGATTTATGGCTAGGCACCTGGAACAAATGTGGGAGGCTTGTTTTCTGCATGTACGGCCCATGTTTGTAGAAAGTGTCAAGGAGATATATGACCGGAACCATGAGACTTAGCATCTGGCATCGAGTACCCGGTGAGGATGAAAGGCCAGGAAGTTAGCCATTTCCTAAACAACAAGAAACACAAACATGTGGCCCATACATATGTACATGCCCTGGAGAGCTACCCAATAGCCACGCTCTGACTTGGAACTTTTCCGTTCTATAGGTTTGTTGAAACAGCCCCGCCCCAAAATAGGGACGGACTCCACTTCGAACCTGGCGTTGATTTGCAGGACTAGATGTCACTCGAGTTCATTGGCAGGATTGGATGTCAAGCCACGCCCTGGCCCGGGGGTATTTCAAGAACCACCCAGGGCAGACACAGTTAGTTAGAACTTTGCCCGGGACACGAATAGATCATAGATTGTGATAGTCATAGGGTGGGGGCATTGAGGCGTCGAATGTGTTGTACTCTAGAATAAATTAAGATAAATTTTTTTTTAACCTTTATTTCCATTTCAATACAATGGGTATTCGTCAGCCAGGGCAAGCCCCAACCCCCCACTGTGATGTCCAACCACAGCAGTTCCTGCCAGTAAACAGCTTAAACTCTCGGTCTTGGACGGGGACCGATCTTTCGACCTCGTGAATGCGAAGCCGGCGCGTTACCACTGTACTAGCCAGCTTGTCCATTCTTACCTTGTACCCGTCTGGTACTAATAATTATAACGTAGTAATAAACCTTACGTCAGTGGTGACGAGCGGTGAGATAACCCAGTCATTTTACAAATTGGTGAATTCAAATGGAAGTCCAAAATTCATACGACAACTTGGTGGCAGCGCAGTACGGATCATCACGCCTGGAAAACATACGAAGAGACTCTCATATCAGAAGAAACCAGTGCGAAGAAAAGAAAATAAGAATGGCAAAAGCAGAAATCCAACATCTCCCAATTCAAGAAATGAGTGACGAGGCCAAACACCGGAGAATTCTCGAACTGGAGGAGCACGTGCGGCGCCTACAAACTCATGCCGACGCTGCTCCGTCAAGAAGGAACTTGGTCAACGCCGACAGAGAAACCGACGCCTCAAACATCGACGAACAGCCTGCCGCTCCGAGCCCCGTGGTGACACAGGGAACACAGCAGGACAAGCCCCCACCCCGTGCCCTGGTTGTAAAGGCGCCTCGAGTCAAAAATTCACTTTTATACCTCGACGGCGCAAATGTAAAAGACCTCGAATGTCCGTCCATAATTCCCGCGACCGACTTCCTGAAATACTTGGGTCTGCGGATGAGAAGTGACGAGTGGTCAAACAGAGAACATTATGAAACTTTTAAGGAACTATTCCTAAGATATTTCTTAGTAAGCCGAAGTGTGACCGGAGCATTGAGTGAAAATGCCCATTACAAGAAATATAAGTTGCCGGATCCGACCAAGAAGATGGCAATTCGTCGATTTTACTCGAGAGAAGAAGGAGAACCCCCTCCTTCCTTGCCTTCTGCAATGAAGTTCTTCAGGACCACCTCCTTAAGATAGCTAAGTACTTGTGATCTGTATCCAGTGAGTAATGGGACAATTAGTAAAAGAAATTGAGGTCGGTGGACGCCGCCATTTTATCTTGTAGTTATGCTTTGACTCAGCCAACCCACCTATGAGGGGTGTGGCGCCTAATAAGTTGATAAAAGTAGAATTTCTGTACCCATTACTAACATGGATAATTTGTACTAATAGCTATAAGCAGTATTAAACTCCGTTTTTTGTTATAATTTGAGTAATGTAAAGAAATTACGTTGGAAGTGTGTTCCATTTATTTATATTAATGCCTAGATTGAATTTTAAGAACGCGAATATATCGATTTTTAATTGACAAATTTAATGCACGTGAAATCACTATTACAGTATATTAATTTCTTAAGCGTAAGAATTATAGTGAGAAATATACTTGAATCTGCTTTTAAGGTTTTTTCTTAGAACACGTGTGATTTTCAAGAAAGGAATGCGGAAGTGACCGATCGACCTCCCAACCTCGTTATTATGAATATGTAGTAATTGTACTGATCTTTGATATTTAAAGTACGTGTAAAATCATTTTTATATAAATTTCTTAAAGCGTAAGAAATCGAGTGTTAAGATTACGCCTGTTTTTAAGGTTTTTCTTTTTTTGTTTGTTTTTTCTCCGCGGGAGGAATGTTTTAGCGAAAGAAAGACATAAATGACAGATCGTTCTTTTTGTGTTATGATGATGGGGAATTAATATTACGATACGTGTGTGGCATGTTTTTTTGAAGAATAAGAAACTTTGTGATATTATTTAGAGATGAGTTTTTTTAATTTCGCGCTATGCAGGTGAAAGTAAGAGTAAATTAGAGGAATTTGTGCTGTCCTAGAATAGGGGAGGTTTTTCAGTGTCACCCAAACGTAGCTTCAAGGGAGTAGAATGTTTGTTTGTTCGTTAGAATGGGACCTAGGACTGGTGAGGCAGTCTGTGACCGCGCGGTTCAACCGAGATTTCACCTTTACTCTCCTTCAGAGAGATAAGGAAAGGGAAACCAACGTTGTAAATAAAAGGGAATTTTACAGAAAGGGGATGATTGTCTTGAAAGTGATGTAGCGAATGTGACAGCGAATGAGTATGAATGACCGGGGGTATAATGGGGGGGTTGCTCTAGGGGGTGCAATCGCGGAAAGCACCGTTAGGAAACATGATTGGGGTCTCTCTACGGGGGTCGTTCCCCTGCTCCACCAGGTCCTTCTGCATGCCATATCAGAGTGTTTTTATGGAAGGTGATGCGCTGTTGCAATATCTAGTGAGGTATATTTTTGAGAAAATGATTCTCCACCTGCCCAGATATGGTTGAGATGCCAAGTTTGTTTTATTTTTGTTTTGTCCCCTACTCCGCCAATGAGATTATTATTCGATTTCCGAGAGTTCCAAGATAGATATTACGTGATAAAGGACGTGAATCTATGAATGATTCAGTATTTTCTTTGCGAGCTGCAGTATATACATTATTTGTCTGAAGAGATATGTTAGATTGATAAAATAAAACTTTGCGAGTTTTAGCCATGATAATGTTTTATCAAAATTATTTCAGCTTGGTCATAAAGAAAGAGCGAGAGCTGACACGAAATGACAACAAGAATGTTATACAGCCGTTTCCCGTATTTGAGAGAGCAGAAGTTGATCCAGAAGCCAAAAGAACAGGGGAGAAAACAGCGCCCACATGCACACCCCCGTAAAAGCAAACAGACAGAACAGTTATAAGTCGAACTTCTCCCTGTTCTGGAGGAAATTCTGTTGTTTAGTAATTTAAATAAGTTAAATTCGAGATAGTAAAAGAATATATATATTTTGTTTGAATTGTTCATGTACAACTCCCTACGAGATTTTGAAACTTAAGCAAAATGCATTCTTTACTGTTGCTAATGAAATATACTTTTTGTTTTATTATTGCATACACAGGGACAGACTTTTTATATTTTTTCAGATTCCCGTTTTTGTTATATAGTTCTTTTTGTATTGAAGAAATCTTTAAAATCTTAATTAAAGAGTTTTGAAAAGATTATCTAGAAATAATTATTGTTAATTACTATCACTGTTATGAATTTAAAACTATAATTGAGCTAATTAAGATAATTAAGATTCTCAGAAATTATATGTTGAGTTTTAAATTTAAAATTAATGATACTTAAGTCATTATAAGACGTCTGTTAAGAAAAAGATATTTGTACTTATGTTGATAGTAGTAGAGATATTGTCACATATGATTTTAATCTTTTGCTTTAATTTCATCAGGGATATGTTGCCTTTTAAAGAGTGTGTGCTTCGACTCAACCCTCTGATTTATAGCAAGAAAAAGATTGTCATTATAGACAAGGATGTGTATGCTGTTACAGTAAAGTCCTTAGCAATATTAAACAGAAAGGAATGGATTTATGCTTCGACATATCTGCAGTTGTACACTAAGTTCTTTTTGTTTTTGTTTTTGTTAATGGGGAATAAGAATAGCCCTCTGACAATAAACGTAAGACTCTATCGATAGCCATTGCTAAAGTTTGTTCATTTTCATCTGTTTATTTATTATTTTATTATGTAGAGTTACTCCGCGACAATTTATTTTTTATTTCAGTACAAGTGAAAGAAAGAGGCCCGTCTCATCTGACACATGGGTGGAAACCGCAACGTATTTCAAGGTCGCCCCGTCTCTCTCTCTCTCTCTCTCTCTCTCTCTCTCTCTCTCTCTCTCTCTCTACTCTGAGACTGACAGATCCTTCTTCCGATACTACAAGAATGTTGCCGTCATTGATGTCTTTTTTGTTTTTTTTCCAGCAAAGCTAGGCGATAATTGTGCCTACATTTTATTGCAGTCGATAGATTGTTGCATGCTGTTATTGCATAAATACTGATAAGACATCGGTAGTACCGCCATTTGCATAAATATTTTGTCCCCTACTCCGCCAATGAGATTATTATTCGATTTCCGAGAGTTCCAAGATAGATATTACGTGATAAAGGACGTGAATCTATGAATGATTCAGTATTTTCTTTGCGAGCTGCAGTATATACATTATTTGTCTGAAGAGATATGTTAGATTGATAAAATAAAACTTTGCGAGTTTTAGCCATGATAATGTTTTATCAAAATTATTTCAGCTTGGTCATAAAGAAAGAGCGAGAGCTGACACGAAATGACAACAAGAATGTTATACAGCCGTTTCCCGTATTTGAGAGAGCAGAAGTTGATCCAGAAGCCAAAAGAACAGGGGAGAAAACAGCGCCCACATGCACACCCCCGTAAAAGCAAACAGACAGAACAGTTATAAGTCGAACTTCTCCCTGTTCTGGAGGAAATTCTGTTGTTTAGTAATTTAAATAAGTTAAATTCGAGATAGTAAAAGAATATATATATTTTGTTTGAATTGTTCATGTACAACTCCCTACGAGATTTTGAAACTTAAGCAAAATGCATTCTTTACTGTTGCTAATGAAATATACTTTTTGTTTTATTATTGCATACACAGGGACAGACTTTTTATATTTTTTCAGATTCCCGTTTTTGTTATATAGTTCTTTTTGTATTGAAGAAATCTTTAAAATCTTAATTAAAGAGTTTTGAAAAGATTATCTAGAAATAATTATTGTTAATTACTATCACTGTTATGAATTTAAAACTATAATTGAGCTAATTAAGATAATTAAGATTCTCAGAAATTATATGTTGAGTTTTAAATTTAAAATTAATGATACTTAAGTCATTATAAGATGTCTGTTAAGAAAAAGATATTTGTACTTTTGTTGATAGTAGTAGAGATATTGTCACATATGATTTTAATCTTTTGCTTTAATTTCATCAGGGATATGTTGCCTTTTAAAGAGTGTGTGCTTCGACTCAACCCTCTGATTTATAGCAAGAAAAAGATTGTCATTATAGACAAGGATGTGTATGCTGTTACAGTAAAGTCCTTAGCAATATTAAACAGAAAGGAATGGATTTATGCTTCGACATATCTGCAGTTGTACACTAAGTTCTTTTTGTTTTTGTTTTTGTTAATGGGGAATAAGAATAGCCCTCTGACAATAAACGTAAGACTCTATCGATAGCCATTGCTAAAGTTTGTTCATTTTCATCTGTTTATTTATTATTTTATTATGTAGAGTTACTCCGCGACAATTTATTTTTTATTTCAGTACAAGTGAAAGAAAGAGGCCCGTCTCATCTGACACATGGGTGGAAACCGCAACGTATTTCAAGGTCGCTCCGTCTCTCTCTCTCTCTCTCTCTCTCTCTCTCTCTCTCTCTCTCTACTCTGAGACTGACAGATCCTTCTTCCGATACTACAAGAATGTTGCCGTCATTGATGTCTTTTTTGTTTTTTTTCCAGCAAAGCTAGGCGATAATTGTGCCTACATTTTATTGCAGTCGATAGATTGTTGCATGCTGTTATTGCATAAATACTGATAAGACATCGGTAGTACCGCCATTTGCATAAATATTTTTGCCACATGTCGCAACTGTTTAGAGAACAGATAGAACTCCCATTGACAAGTTGTGGAGCCAGCGAGTTGCCACTTATGCTCTATAGATATACATAGATTATGACAGCAGGAATTTGGATAGTAAAAGAGACTGTGTTAGAATGAGCATTACTATGAAATATAAGTATAGAACTCTGTTCTTACTTCTGAATGCCAGTCTCCATTGTATATATATTGATATTTCTGATTTAGTATATCTATTTTTATTGTTTATTATTCTTATTTTGATCATGATTATTAGTAATGTTATTATGTTGACTGATATTGTTGCTATCTCTCAATGGCCTATTGCTAACTATTATTTTTGAAATGAAATCAGCAGTAACCTGATGATTTGTATTTTTCATTTGAATTTATGCTTGATATTATTGTAGCCACTGCTAATAAGAATATTTCTTTAGTGGTTTTTCCCAGTATTTAATGATTGTTCTTTTTGATGTCTATAGTAGAGTAATGCTATGTAGCAGTTTCTCAGCTAAGCCCTAAGAATCTTGGAGTAATAATTTAGTTGTGTAGACACATACCTTCCATTACCACCCTATTTCTAGGCAGCCCCGACCTGCAAGTTCTAAAAGTCTTTAGTTTTGTCCTCTCAAACAAGTCCCTGTTGCCCATTGAATAGAGATTGCAATCACTTGCAGTTGCAGGGGAGGCAAAGTATAGCCTCCGAGTACCAACGTATGGCCATTGTTGGTACCCATAAGTCATAGGGAACCTTTCTTACAACTGTAGTAGTGACATAGGTTCAAATTTTCATCCCGAGGTCTGCTTCGAAGGTACATGTGGATTGCCGTACGGAAGAGAAATCGCTGTGACGTTGCAGGTCTCCTACGTGGTGGTCTTAGTCAAGATCGGCCGAGGGTGGGACGAGAAAGCCAGGCTGGAAGGATTAGAAAGGTGCATCGATCGCTTCCTCTTTGTCTTGCCTATCTTGGAAATGGAGATAATTTATGGTAGAGTACGAACCTGGGCCTGCAGCAAGGATGGCGGGGGAGTGAAAAAATGAAATCCCAGAGAGAAACCGTGGAATCGCGCCTAGCAAGAATTCATGAGCAAGGGACAGAGAAAACAAAAGTCTTTAATATTATAAAAACACTCTAAAAAGCCATGTAAACGAATTGATGAAATCCCAGAGAGAAAGAAGGGTATTTAAAAATCCCTTATTAGTTGTTGGAAAGAACAATTCACGCTTTAGAACTGAAGAAAAATGGGAAAGAAAAGGTCCCCTTTTATTATTTGTTTTACCTAGTTTTAAGATAATTTTAAGCGACAACTCAGAGACTCCTTTAAAGATAGTTTTGAATAAGTGCCTTTGATGGATTGTATGATTTGCACCGACAGTAATAAGTTGTCTTCTGTTTAAATAATATTAGTGTTTTGCTTTAGCATTATCATTGTTTGAATCATGATTTAATCTTTGTGTTCATTAAGTTTTCATATCAGAGTGTCTCTGAATAGGAATTGCACATTGGAATGATGAATGTTTTCTGACTTTTCACATCATAACCAATAGTTTGTTTCAGGAGTAGTTTTTTAAGGCCTAATTTTAAGACAAATCAATGCCCCATAGTAACGATAGGAAGTTTCCATTTATGTTATTGTCTATCGCATTTTAAATGTTCTACATGATTTATCTTTTTACTGTAGCTAACCAACTTTTGTAAATCTTTTAAAAAAAGGAGAGAAGTAGACACAGTAACGTCATGATCTAAACTAACTTGTGATCTTAATTAGTATTTAATAATGAGTAGTTACACACTGAAATCCTAATGATTAAAGTTAATTGTATTTGTTGAATATAGGGATGTTTGTACTAAAGATTGTTTAGTGTTCATAGAACTAGGAATTCTTAGATGATAGCTTAAATAATTCGGCCCCATTTTTATTGTAAACTAGTGTTAGCTAGGATATATCCAAGAGCTCTCAAAAGATATCCCATGCTTCGACTGAAATAAGAGATATTTCAGTTTTGGTTGGGAGGGATGTCGTATGACTTCCGGTATGCTGAAGCCAGAATCTGAAACTTGTAACGGTTGGTCGAGGGCACAGATGTTTTATTACATGCCCTCACTTTTATTGAGTTTTGGGTGCAGACCATGCTTTCCTTTGGGACCACCGCGATTTATGGCTAGGCACCTGGAACAAATGTGGGAGGCTTGTTTTCTGCATGTACGGCCCATGTTTGTAGAAAGTGTCAAGGAGATATATGACCGGAACCATGAGACTTAGCATCTGGCATCGAGTACCCGGTGAGGATGAAAGGCCAGGAAGTTAGCCATTTCCTAAACAACAAGAAACACAAACATGTGGCCCATACATATGTACATGCCCTGGAGAGTTACCCAATAGCCACACTGTGACCTGGAACTTTTCCGTTCTATAGGTTTGTTGAAACAGCCCCGCCCCAAAATAGGGACGGACTCCACTTCGAACCTGGCGTTGATTTGCAGGACTAGATGTCACTCGAGTTCATTGGCAGGATTGGATGTCAAGCCACGCCCTGCCCCGGGGGTATTTCAAGAACCACCCAGGGCAGACACAGTTAGTTAGAAGTTTGCCCGGGGCACGAATAGATCATAGATTGTGATAGTCATAGGGTGGGGGCATTGAGGCGTCGAATGTGTTGTACTCTAGAATAAATTAAGATAAAGGAATTACCGCTTGTCCATTCTTACCTTGTACCCGTCTGGTACTAATAATTATAACGTAGTAATAAACCTTACGTCAGTGGTGACGAGCGGTGAGATAACCCAGTCATCTTACAAATTGGTGAATTCAAATGGAAGTCCAAAATTCATACGACACACACACACACACATTTATATATATATATATATATATATATATATATATATATATATATATATATATATATATATATATATATATATATATATATATATATATATATATATATATATATATATATATATATATATATATATATATATATATATATATATATATATATATATATATATATATATATATATATATATATATATATATATATATATATATATATATATATATATATATATATATATATATATATATATATATATATATATATATATATATATATATATATATATATATATATATATATATATATATATATATATATATATATATATATATATATATATATATATATATATATATATATATATATATATATATATATATATATATATATATATATATATATATATATATATATATATATATATATATATATATATATATATATATATATATATATATATATATATATATATATATATATATATATATATATATATATATATATATATATATATATATATATATATATATATATATATATATATATATATATATATATATATATATATATATATATATATATATATATATATATATATATATATATATATATATATATATATATATATATATATATATATATATATATATATATATATATATATATATATATATATATATATATATATATATATATATATATATATATATATATATATATATATATATATATATATATATATATATATATATATATATATAAGCATGTATGTATGTATGTATGTATGTATGTATGTATGATATATATATATATATATATATATATATATATATATATATATATATATATATATATATATATATATATATATATATATATATATATATATATATATATATATATATATATATATATATATATATATATATATATATATATATATATATATATATAGATAGATATATATATATATATATATATATATATATATATATATATATATAAATATATATATATATATATATATATATATATATATATATATATATATATATATATATATATATATGCAAAATAAACTGTTATATCACAGAACAGTATGAAGCAAAAAAAGGCCCATAAAGAAAACGCAAAAAGTAGCGAAGAAGAACTATATTTTACGACTGAAGAGGACTGGAGTATAGTCGTAATATATAGTACTTCTTCGCTTCTTTTTGTGTTTTATTTATGGGCCTTTTTTTGCTTCATATATATATATATATATATATATATATATATATATATATATATATATATATATATATATATATATATATATATATAAAACCTCGGTTTGACCATAACTGCTCCATGGCTATTCAGGCCAGGAATCGGGGACACAGTCGTACCAAGCCTACACTTCTGATTTAACTCACTCTGCTTTTATTGTTTCTAGAAATCACTGTACTGCTCAGATTGTAAGGTCTAAGGCTTCCTTTATAAGATGGAAAATTGATGATGTTAACACTTCTTGTATTACAGCATCTGATATAGACTCTTATAGCCACTCGAGGGCAGAGTGCGTACTCAGAAACCCGCCGCCACAGGAAGGCATACAGAGCCCGTGTCATTTTAGTCTGAAGTCAGTACTTGCCGAGGGCAGAACTTACATCCATAGTTAGACACCTCCCCCTAAGGGGGCATGAATAGTGAGTGACAGGAACTATAGAAATGGGAGCTTTGAGGTGTTAAATATGTGTATCCTCTAATAAATAACTTTAAAGAAGAAGATGCATATATGCTATCACCGACCTCGCTACCAATCCTGAAATTATATATTAAGAAGTTCAGGTGAGAATAATCACGTATAGTGCAAGAAGAACACCATACGTCACTCGTGGTAGCGGTAGGATCAATCCACGCCTATATTTTCATTGAAGAGACCAGTATGACAAGAAAGAGAATTGTGAATACAAAAGAAACAGAGATAAATGCATCTATGGAAGAAATGTTAGCGTGTTAAGAAATTTCAAGACGCTTACAAGCAGGGACGCCGAGAAAGCCTTAGCTCTGTCACAGTATCAAGTTACCAGAACCAGGCACTCCTCTCCCCCATCCCCATATTGGCAAGGTCCCCCTCAGAAAGAATTGTCCCATGCGGCCTCCATGTACACCACCATCACAGAGATCGGAAAGAAATGAGGAAGGGGACAGGACTAGGTGAAGGAGGAGAGGGAAGAGGAGGAAGAAGGAAGAGGTTTGTGAGTGAGGAGATATTACTGTAAAAAGAAACGGAGGAATATTAGCAGAGAAATGGAAACCTAAAAGAAGTGTGGAAGAGGAGAAGGTTACGGTGAAAAAGAGTAAGAGTAAGGGGAATAAGGAGGCATACGCTATGCGGTAAGGTAATGTGTCTAAACAAAGATTAAATAAATTAGAGAAAAGAAAGAGAGAGAAAGATTAGCTGAAAAAAACGAAATACAAGGAAAGGCAGGCAAGTCAAGAAAGAGGCTAAGGTCATGTAGAAGGAACTGGAAAAAGGAAGGAGTAAGACCAGGAAGTAATATGACATCCAAAATTCAAGAGATGAAGAGATAAAATCGATTGAAGATAACGCACCCCAGAATCACCAAATGGAGAAAAAGTGTATAATACTAAACAGTTATGTGGAGGTCTGATGAGCACCTTGATATTATCGGAGCAGGCTAAGTTAGTGTAAGTCAAACTGAAGAAAGCGCACCTAACCGGTACCTGACATACGTTCTCTCCAGTTAACCCAAATGCAGATCCATTACAAAAGACTATCCATAAGCAAACTTAAGGCTTTGATAAAAGGTAGAACTGAATTGTTCACTCAAGAAAACACACAGGCTTAAAATGCATACCTACGAACATATCTAGGATAAGATAAAAAAAGGCGAGGCTAAGTTGACTGACCAATATGCATTACTGCTTTTTTAATCCAAGAGATTCCAGCACTGTATTTCGGAAGATCAGTTGATAAAGTGCCTGGTTCCCAACCAAGAATCTCCGAACCCAACACCCTTAAGTGATTCTTAAGGCTTTTCTTCGCCACAACCACTTGGGGCATAAAAAGGGAAGGGTGGCCGTGCCCCTAGAATTATAGTCAATGTCAG
Source organism: Halocaridina rubra (assembly GCA_037179515.1). Lineage (NCBI taxonomy): Eukaryota > Metazoa > Arthropoda > Malacostraca > Decapoda > Atyidae > Halocaridina > Halocaridina rubra. The sequence continues at coordinate 20,786 of JAXCGZ010017440.1, read as the reverse complement.
CTCAGTAAGCTCCTTCAGTACACTACTAAATGTATATGCTTAAAAAGGCAAAATTATTTTCATAATCTCAATCTCAGTAGGTATAAAATACTCATCTCATAGCTTTTAGGTACACAAAAAATAAATAGAATAAAATAGATGTACTTGCACACTTAAAATACAACATACTACACATATGCATACCACAGACGTACATCATGTTATATATACACTACAAACATATATACGATAAAATATGTACACACACACACACACACACACACACACACACACACACACACACACACACACACATATATATATATATATATATATATATATATATATATATATATATATATATATATATATATATATATATATATATATATATATATATATATATATATATATATATATATATATATATATATATATATATATATATATATATATATATATATATATATATATATATATATATATATATATATATATATATATATATATATATATACATATATATATATATATATATATATATATATATATATATATATATATATATATATATATATATATATATATATATATATATATATATATATATATACATATATATATATATATATATATATATATATATATATATATATATATATATATATATATATATATATATATATATATATATATATATATATATATATATATATATATATATATATATATATATATATATATATATATATATATATATATATATATATTTATATATATATATATATATATATATATATATATATATATATATATATATATATATATATATATATATATATATATATATATATATATATATATATATATATATATATATATATATATATATATATATATATATATATATATATATATATTTATATATATATATATGTATATATATATATATATATATATATATATATATATATATATATATATATATATATATATATATATATATATATATATATATATATATATATATATATATATATATATATATATATATATATATATATATATATATATATATATATATATATATATATATATATATATATATATATATATATATATATATATATATATATATATATATATATATATATATATATATATATATATATATATATATATATATATATATATATATATATATATATATATATATATATATATATATATATATATATATATATATATATATATATATATATATATATATATATATATATATATATATATATATATATATATATATATATATATATATATATATATATATATATATATATATATATATATATATATATATATATATATATATATATATATATATATATATATATATATATATATATATATATATATATATATATATATATATATATATATATATATATATATATATATATATATATATATATATATATATATATATATATGCAAAATAAACTGTTATATCACAACACAATATGAAGCAAAAAAAGGCCCATAAAGAAAACGCAACAAGTAGGGAAGAAGTACTATATTTTACGACTGAAGAGGACTGGAGTATAGTCGTAATATATAGTACATCTTCGCTTCTTTTTGTGTTTTATTTATGGGCCTTTTTTTGCTTCATATATATATATATATATATATATATATATATATATATATATATATATATATATATATATATATATATATAAAACCTCTGTTTGACCATACCTGCTCCATGGTTATTCAGGCCAGGAATTGGGGACACAGTCGTACCAAGCCTACTCTTCTGATTTAACTCACTCTGCTTTTATTGTTGCTAGAAATCGCTGTACTGCTCAGATTGCAAGGTCTAAGGCTTCCTTTATAAGAAGGAAAGTTGATGATCTTAACACTTCTTGTATTACAGCATCTGATATAGACTCTTATAGCCACTCGAGGGCAGAGTGCGTACTCAGAAACCCGCCGCCACAGGAAGGCATACAGAGCCCGTGTCATTTTAGTCTGAAGTCAGTACTTGCCGAGGGCAGAACTTACATCCATAGTTAGACACCTCCCCCTAAGGGGGCATGAATAGTGAGTGACAGGAACTATAGAAATGGGAGCTTTGAGGTGTTAAATATGTGTATCCTCTAATAAATAACTTTAAAGAAGATGATGCATATATGCTATCACCGACCTCGCTACCAAATCTGAAATTATATATTAAGAAGTTCAGGTGAGAATAATCACGTATAGTGCAAGAAGAACACCATACGTCACTCGTGGTAGCGGTAGGATCAATCCACGCCTATATTTTCATTGAAGAGACCAGTATGACAAGAAAGAGAATTGTGAATACAAAAGAAACAGAGATAAATGCATCTATGGAAGAAATGTTAGCGTGTTAAGAAATTTCAAGACGCTTACAAGCAGGGACGCCGAGAAAGCCTTAACTCCGTCACAGTATCAAGTTACCAGAACCAGTCACTCCTCTCCCCCATTTCCATATTGGCAAGGTCCCCCTCAGAAAGAATTGTCCCATGCGGCCTCCATGTACACCACCATCACAGTGCGCTGCACTGTGACCGGGGCTTTGAGAGAAAACCCCCCTATCAGTAGTTATTTGTTGCCAGATCCAATTAAGAAGATGGCGATTTGCCGATTTTATGAGAGAGATGGAAGACATTGGTGGGAAAATCAGCGAGTTCAGAAGAAAAGAAGAACTCCCTCCTCCAGTGCCTGTGGCCGTGACGTGCTTCAAGTAGCTTCCCAAAATAGCTAAGTACTTGTGATCTGTATCCAGTGAGTAATGGGACAATTATTAAAAGAAATTGAGGTCAGAGGTCTCTGCCATTTTACTTTGTAGTTATGCTTTGACTCAGCCATCCTGCATATAAAAGAGGTATGGCTTTAGTAAGTTAATAAATGTATGTGCAGAATCATTTTAACTTCTTTAAATCGAAGAATGATAGTGTTTAAAATAGAATTAAAATAGCAGAGTTTTTATATACTCCAAAATGAGGGAAAGAAATCTAGTGGGAAATATCCTTACGTCTGTTTTCAAGGTTCTTTCATGTTTTCGACGGTGATATTTTTAGCGAGAAAAATGCGGGAATGACCAATCGTTCTCCTAACGTCGTAGTAATTGTACTGATCTTTGATATTAAAATACGTGTATGACATATCCTTTTGAAGAATAATTCTATGATGTTATTTAGATCTTTTCTGTTTGATATGTCGAATTTTATTTTCGCGTTATGCCGGCGGGAAAAGTGTGTAGAGGAACTGTGCTGTGATG
>JAXCGZ010017440.1:7500-12500 GCA_037179515.1 Halocaridina rubra | reverse complement strand
AATTATTATTTTATTAATTGCTATCAGCAGTAACCAAATGATCTGTATTTTTTTTTATCTTGAATTCATGCTTTTATGTTACTGTAGTCACTGCTAATAAGAATATTTCATTAGTGGCTGTTCTCAGTATTTCATGACTTTTCTTTTTTATATCTATAGTATACTTATGTTATGTATCAGTTACTCAGCTAAGTCCTAAGTATCTTGGAATAATAATCTAATGGTGTAAACACATACTTTTAGTAACCACCATATTTCCAGGTAGCCCCGATCCTTAATTTTGAATTTTATTTTCACAAACCAGTTCCTTTTACCCATTGGAGAGAATTCAAGTGCCTGCAGATGCAGGGAGGTAAAGTATACCCTCTGAATGCAGACAAAAGGCTTTTTTTGTATGCAGAGGTCAAATGTATTCTTTCTACATTTGTACTAGTGACATTAGGCCTAATTTCCGGCTTTAGAATCTACTTCAGGCTATGTTCGTATTTTTCAGCTAGTGGAGGGAGATGCACCTCGTTGAGGAGGTGGCGTGAGAGGTGGTCATAGGACCACCTCAAAAGTTGTAGAATTGTAGAGGGAAGGGTTAACAGCAGATGCATTGACGCCCTCCCACTGTTCGGCCCGTCTCTAGAGAAAAAAGGATTCGGGTACTTCGTTACAACCCGGACCTACCTCAAAGTTGTTAGGTGGTGTCCCAGGAAATTAGATAAAGTTGAATCCCAATGATGGGTATCTTAGGGGCATATGAAATGAAAATCCCCAAAACTAAACAAATAAAAAAGGGGGAAAGAAAAAATCCCCATACAAATAATGAATTTAGTGACAATGGAAAAAAGGGAATTGAAAATCCCTTTAATAGAAAGTTTTGAAATTAATAATGAGAAAAGGGAAGTGAGAATCCCCTTAATTAAGAAAGTTAAATAATTAAAAAGCATTCTCCCCCACGTATTCGAACTGATAAAGATGAAGAAAGAAAATGTCCCCACCGTCTTTGACAAAGATTGGTGGAAGAACAAATATTGTACCTTTTTTGTTTATTTTTCATATTAAGAGTAGATGTGGAAGCCTCAAAGCATCCCTTGGATTTAAGTTTACTAGAATAAGTGTCATTTATTAATTGTGCATGCTGAATTTTTTTTCACTATAATGTGTGTTAAATGTTTACAATTGACAAAAAAATCATACTCAACTCTATTTTATATTATTTAAGTAACATAATTGTGATGCTAAGTTTTTCTGTTTAAGTATTATCATTGTTTTAAGTCATAATTTAATATTTGCTGATCATAACCAACTGTATTCTATATAATTTAAGTTACGTAATTATGTTCATTTAGTTTATAGCTATTATTTTGTACTTGAATAGTAATTACATACTGTAATTGTAAATATTTTAAACTCTCTTTTCGCAACATGACAAATGTTTTGTTTTACTAAGTAATTGCATATATTATGTCCAAATATAATGTGTACTATTTGAGTAATGTAATAGCTTAATTACCTTTGTTCTTAAATAATTTTGTCAATGCTTACTAGCTATATATTGCAATTGCGAATACTTAATTTTGATTTTTTGTCATTAATTACAGTGCTTATTGTAAGTAACATATTTTTGTTTTGTTAGTTTTTTTTACATAGTAATATGATATTCCTGTAATCTGTTTAGATAATTATATGAGATTGTAATAGCTTCATAAGTTAGTTCATTAGATAGTTCTACCCCATTTTTTTGTAAAATAATGATAGTTAAAAATATTATATGGCTCTCAAGAAAGTAGAAATGCTTAGTCCGAAATATGAGATATATTTCAGAGTGGTGGTGGGGGGTGTCGTATGGCATCTGATATAGACACCTATAACCGCTAGAGGGCAGAGTACACACTCAGAAACCAGCCGCCACTGGAAGGCATACAGAGTCCGTGTCATTTTAGTCAGAAGTCCGTACTTGCCGTTGCGCAGAACTTGCATCCATAGTTAGACACTTCCCTCTATGGGGGCTGGAATAGTGAGTGATAGGAACTATAGAAATGGGAGCTTTGAGGTGTTAAATAAGTGCATACTCTAACAAATAACTTTAAAGAAGAAGATGCATATCTGTTATCACCGACCTCACTACCATATCTAAATTAATATATTAAGAAGTTCAGGTGAGAATAATCACGTATAGTGTCAGAAGAACACCATACGTCACTCTCCCACTGACAAATGTTTTTGGTCCTTAGCCAAAGCCTCTCCAAAAACTTCAGTAACTCAAGCTTTCCCCTTCTCATTCGTTCTAATGGTTCTATAGCTTGCTCTCCCACTGACAAAGGCACTCTCTCTGGCTCTGATTTTTCAGCAAACTCTTCTGTAAAAGATTCCAGCACTCCTGTCCCTCAATCTTTACCCCTCTCTATCTCTCTGCCCTCCCTCTCCTTTCTTCTCGCAAAGTTCAAAAGGTTCTTCGCTCGCTAAAGACAAACAAGGCATCTCGTCCCGATGGTATCCCTGCAAGGTTCCTCATGAAATTTGCAGATGAACTGGCTCCCGTGCTTTGCCGTCTTTTTCGCCTCATTCTCTCAACATGTATCTATCCTCTAATTTGGAAGCATGCTCTAGTTCAACCTGTTACTAAGAAGGGTGACCGCTCGCTCTATTCCCTCAAACTACTGACCTATTGCCCTAACCTCTTCTATCGCTAAAGTTTTCGAAACTTTGCATAATGCTCACGTCTTGAAACGCCTTCAATCTAACTCACTTATTTCTGATCACCAGTCCGGTTTCCGCAAGGCAAGATCCACTGGTGACCTCCTGTTCTACTTTACTCATATATGGTAATCTTCCCTGAGAAACTATGGGAATCCTTTGTCATTGCCATTGATATCTCTAAGCCTTTTGATAGAGTCTGGCACAAGGCTCTGTTGGCCAAACTTCCTGCCTATGGCTTTACCCCTTCTTTCTGTTTTCGGATTTCCAGTTTTCTTTATGACCGTTTTATATCTGTAGTTATTGACGGTGTAACATCAAGTCCATTCCCTGTTACCAGTGGTGTTCCTCTGGGCTCTGTTCTTCCAACGACTCTGTTCCTTCTCTTCAACAATGATCTTCAACAATCCCCATCTTCCTCTCTTCTTCACGTCTTTGCCGACAATTCTACCCTTCACTTCTCCTCTGCCTATTCTTCACAACCTTCATCTGCTACTCGTAATTAGTCTCGTATCACTCTTTCTGGCACTCTGAACTCAGATTTGCAGAGGGTATCTGAGTGGGGCACCCAAAATTTTGTTAAATTTAATGCCTCCAAGACACAGTTTCTGGCTATCTCTTTTTCGTCTCCTCCTCCTGATAGACCTATTGTCTTTGAAACTAGCGAAATTTACCCTCATAATACCGTCAATTCTTGTCTTGGAGGAATCACATATTCCCAATTTCTAAATATGCATCCAAATAATTGGGAGTTACTTCGTTTTCGTCATTACTTTTCCTCTTTACAGTTACTTAAATTCTATGAAGGTCTCAACCGTCCCTGCTTAGAATACTGCTCACACATCTGGGGTGCTTCTTCTTATACTTATCTCCTTGATAGGGTTGAATTTAAGACAGTCAGATTCATCAATGATCCTTCTCCTACTTCTAATCTGGATTCTATTTTTCATTGACGTAAGGTATCATCCTTTTCTCTTTTTATCGCTGCTACTTCCGTCGCTGCTATAATGAGTTGGCGAGATGCATTCCTCCCCCATTGCCGAGGCCGTGTAATACTTTCCAAGCAGCCTCGTCTCACAGGTACTGTGTGGAGGTTTGTAGCTCGAGAATTGGTTGGTGCAGTGACTGCTTCTTCCCATCTACCTCCAGATTCTGAAACTATCTTCTTCCTTCTGTCTTTCTAAATACTTAACCAGTCTTCCTTCAAAAAACGGATCTATCATCATCTCAGGGCCTATTCCTTCATATCTCTAGGTCATCAGGACTTTATATACGTTTTTCAGTCTATCCTTTTCCTTTGTGAATCATTATCTCATCTCTGCCTTGTCCGTAGCTTTTTCTTTTCATTCGTCTTAATCTTTCCTTGTGCCATGGCCTTTATTGATGAGGGAAGTTGCTTTGCCTGGCAAGTGTCACAATAAAAAAATATATATATTCGAACCTCATATTTATCTTTTCTCATTATTCTTTCTCATTTTCTTGATGCATGAGCAATATGAGGACAATTTTATTTGCTCATTCCAGTGTTGCTCTTACAGAAAGAAAGAAATTTACAGCATGCATACATGCAATACTATGTACACATCATATGAGTAATTACTTACATATACTGCGAATTTCCCTTAATACTTTCCACGTGAATTGAAATGGTCTACTTTAGTAAGATTCCATTAAGAAAGTAACTTAAGACAAATGAAACAATTGAGTAATGAATTAATTATAGATAATTTGGATGAGTTTCCTTAATTCCTACACATATGCATAGATGTATACATATATATATATATATATATATATATATATATATATATATATATATATATATATATATATATATATATATATATATATATATATATATATATATATATATATATATATATATATATATATGTATCTATATATAAATATATATATATATATATATATATATATATATATATATATATATATATATATATATATATATATATATATATATATATATATATATATATATATATATATATATATATATATATATATATATATATATATTATATATATATATATATATATATATATATATATATATATATATATATATATATATATATATATATATATATATATATATATATATATATATATATATATATATATATATATATATATATATATATATATATATATATATATATATATATATATATATATATATATATATATATATATATATATATATATATATATATATATATATATATATATATATATATATATATATATATATATATATATATATATATATATATATATATATATATATATATATA
>JAXCGZ010017439.1:37500-66545 GCA_037179515.1 Halocaridina rubra | reverse complement strand
TTAGTTAAGTTAGTTTAGGTTAGGTACTTGGGTCTAGGGTGTAGCCATTCTAATATCAAATTAGATTAGGTTTAGTTAAGTTAGCTAGATTAAGTTAGAGGGATATTGGGTCTAAGTCGAAGCTTTCTAATATCAATTTCAATTAGGTTCGCATTTGTTAGTTAGGGTAGATAAGAGATGGTTAAACAAAGTTTCCCCCTCGTTTGGGTAGTGTAATTGTAATGATTATTCCATTAATTGATTTGGGCACAGAAATGAGATTTTTCTATTGATTATCTATGAAAAACAAGAAGAAGAAGAAGAAGAAGAAGAAGAAGAAGAAGAAGAAGAGGAGGAGGAGGAGGGGAGAGAGAGGAGAGAGAGAGAGAGAGGAGATGTGAGAGAGAGAGAGAGAGAGAGAGAGTGAGAGAGAGAGAGAGCGAGTCAAAGTCAAAGTCAAAGTCAAAAACTTTATTCCATCAAAAATGGCTATTACATGATAATTAATCTAATTACAAATTGCAATGTAAAATGTCAAAATAAAACTAATGAAATTTGCAAAGCACAAAATCAAAAAATTTACACATGATAATTAATCTAAATACAAATTACAATGTAAAATGTCAAAATAAAACTAATGAAATTTGCAAAGCACAAAATCAAAAAATTTACACATTAAAATATGCATACATACACTTCGTTTACCCAATGGGAGGATAATAATGAGACTAAAATCACTTATTAAGTAGGTGATTTAAAAGATGAGATTTAAGTGAGGGTAATGTTTGGCAACTTCTTAAGTTTGCGGGTAAAGAGTTCCAAAGTCTCGGGCCTATTACATTTAAGGCTCTTGCCCCAATATCAGTGGAAGTTCTGGGCACGTATAAAGAATTCTGATATCTGGTGTTGACGTTATTGATACGCACTTGATTAACTGTTGGCAATGAGAAGAGCCATTCCGGTAATATTCCATGATTTATTTTAAAAACTAAAAGACAGATATTATATATGAACTTCATGTCCATCCTTAGCCAACCCAATCTCTCAAAGAGGGGAGTCACGTGATCATGTTTATGCACCCCCCCTATGGCAACTCTTGCAGCAAAATTCTGGAGCCTTTTCACTCGTAACATCTGGGTCTTAGTCGTGGAACCCCAAACACTTAGACAGTAGTTGAGAGAGAGAGAGAGAGAGAGATCAGAGGCTCGATATAGATAAAAAAAAAAAATCTCCTTTCTGACGGTTTTGTCAATGAAAATCAATAATTTCGCACAAAAAAATCATGACAATACTTACAATTCATTGGCTTCATTCGACCGTGGTAGCTTCTATTCAACACAGTAGGCACTTTAAGTATACCACTAGATATGTTGGGCCTATGATGGAACAGGTAATTCTACAGAAAGATTTAAGAGGAAATCAGTTTGACCAATAAAAAAAAAACAAGCTTAATATACCCTCTTGGAGTAATACTCTATCTATCTATCTATCTATCTATCTATCTATCTATCTACCTGTCTATATATCTATCTTTATATCTATTTATCTATTTATCTATCTATCTATCTATCTATCTATCTATCTATCTATCTATCTATCTATCTATCTATCTATATATATATATATATATATATATATATATATATATATATATATATATATATATATCCCTCTATCTATCTATCTATCTATCTATCTATCTATATCTATCTATCTATCTATCTATCTATCTATCTATCTCTATCTCTCTCTCTCTCTTACGCGTTTAAGAGTGTAAGCTGCACACTTATCCAGCGAGCCGCAATAGGGTGATTCTGACCCCCCTTGTATCATACTCCATCTTTAAGAAAACCGAAATATATTCCACGAATTTCCTTCGCCCCGAGTTAAGATCAACCTTTAGCTCAACTTCCTGCCAATAGCTCCTGGTGTACAGTTTCCGTATGTATGTATGTATGTATGTATGTATGTATGTACGTCTGTCTGTCTGTCTGTCTGTCTGTCTGTCTGTCTGTATGTATGTATGTATGTATGTATGTATGTATGTATGTATGTATATTAAATGTATACTTGCAGACGGTTTTTTCATATTTACCTAAAGTTTGGTGAATTCTCTGTATTTAAAGTACCGTAAGAGAGAGAGAGAGAGAGAGAGAGAGAGAGAGAGAGAGAGAGAGAGAGAGAGAGGAGAGAGAGAGAGAGAGGAGAGAGAGAGAGAGAGAGAGAGACTAAAATAGCTTGCAGACCTTGATTATTTTAAAGGATATTGCAATACCTACCTTTATTTTTTCAACTTTCTGGGAACACGCACACGCGATTGTATCTTTGGTTGATCTGGCCTTATCATGAAAACTTCGGAATTATATCAATAGAAAGAGAGAGAGAGAGAGAGAGAGAGAGAGAGAGAGAGAGAGAGAGAGAGAGAGAGAGAGAGAGAGAGAGAGAGAGAGAGAGAGAGAGAGAGAGAGAGAGAGAGAGAGAGAGAGAGAGTTCAAAAGAAACGAGAAAGAGCTCTTTTTTTTCTTAATTCATTATATAGCTATATACTTCCGATTTTTGTAGATGGGTAGGTCTTATCCAGTTGAAGGGTTTAGGGTCCTCTGTCTCCCGTGTTCATTCTCTCTTTCTTTCTTTACTATTTCCTCATTCTATCTTGGACAGAGTTGAGGAGATGGTAGAGTTAAAGATGCTCTGGGTTTCTGTGGGCGTGACAAGGATGGACAGGGTAATGAATGAGAATAGTTGAGGGATATTGCAGGTAGTGTGGTTTAGGGACATGGTGAGAGAGGCGTGACTGAGATGGTTTGGGCATGTGCTGAGCAGGGATGAAGAGTATATTGGGATTGGGCTGCAGAGGATGGAGAAGCTAAGAAAGAGGGAGAGAAGTTTATGGATGTGGTGAGGGAGGACCTGAGGGTGTGTGATGTGACGGAGGAGGTTGCATGAGATAGGGTGATATTTTGACGATTGATCCGTCGTGACGACCCCTGACAAGAGAAGCCGAAAGATTAGGTGATGATCTATCCCAGTGAAAAGCTGACCCACTAAAGCCTCCCACATTTAATTTTCTTTTTCTCTCTTATTCTGCAAGTTCTCTTCTTCTTCGAGGGGTGGGGCACTAGAACACAAGCTCCATTTTCCGCGGCGTCTCGTAAAAGTTGGTTAAATGGGATAGAGTAAGGGGACTTTGATCCCCTCTTCATATTTTCTTTTTGCAGAGTCAAAATTTTTGGTTTGACTCGACCACCCCCTTTATAAGGGGGATTATGAACCATGTATATAGATAGATTATTATTATTATTATTATTATTATTATTATTATTATTATTATTATTATTATTATTATTATTATTATTATATTATTATTCAGTAGTAGTAGTAGTAGTAGTAGTAGTAGTAGTAGTAGTAGTAGTAGTAGTAGTAGTAGTAGTAGTAGTAGTAGAGGAGGAGGAGGAGGAAATTGCATCTACGTGAGATAATCCACTCCCTTCTACTACTACTACTACTACTACCGGTACTAATAGTAGTTGTAGTAGTAGTAGTAGTAGCTGCTGTTGTTGTTGTAGAACTGGTACTAGTAGCAGAATAGTGCAAGCACATCCATATCTAAAATAAAAGAATGAATAAACAGTTTATAGCATTTTTTTCTGAAATGTTCACTTTTTCATTGGCAGCTGTGCATGGATGTGCCTTTCCTAACTCCATGATTGAAGAAGAAGAGAACAGTATATCAGAATCCTCTTCCTCCAGAGGGAGATACGTCAGAGAAGTGACCTTGCAAGAGAGGTCAAACTGTGGACCGGAAGATGACCAGCCAGCAATTCGTGTTAACACTACTGCCAGGTAGGTACTGGTATAATTTTAATTTAATTAGTGTTTTGAGTTTGTTAGCTTCCAAGACGTAAACTTGATACTACTACTACTGGGTCTCTGTTAATAAATTAAAGCTAAATGTTTCCAAAACTGACTATATCTTATTTCAAAATAGATCTGTAGTACACAATATTGGTCAAGTTAATATGAATGGGTATGAAGTTAAAAAAGTTGCTTGCAAGAAATTTTAGGGAGTAATTATTGATGAAAATTTAAGTAGGAAATATCATATTCAATCTGTCTGCTCAAAACTGTCCAAGACGTGTGGAATTTTGTATAAAATTCGCCATAACCTGATAAATGAGGCCTTAAAAAGCATATACTATTCCTTGTGTTATCCTCATATTATATACTGTTTGTCCATCTGGGGTTGTACTTGGCTGTCAATTGTAAGGGATGTATTTGTAACTCAGAAAAGACTGATCAGAACTATTACATATAGTGGAAAATATGACTCAACTTCCTCTTTATTCAAGGAGCTAAACTTGCTTCAAGTTAATTACTTGATACAATATTTCTGTCTTATTATTATACATAGTGATGTAAATGATAACAGAAAATTATTTAGATTTATTCAACACAACCATGGAACCAGAGGTAACAATATAAATTTGATATGTCCACAGCCGAGAACAACCTTGTACAAATTTTCTATTCACTGTTTTGGCCCAAAATGTTGGGATGCATTACCAGAAGATTTAAAAACAATAACTGGCACAACTTGATTTAAAAAGAAACTCAAACAGCATTTATTTACTAGGCAAAATCAAGCAGCTGTTGATTAATAATTAATACAGTATTGGTGTATCATTATGTCCAGGTTAAGGTCAGGCTACTGTTTTGTTTTATTACAAGATAAGTATGAGATTGCTATATTGGAGCGTTTGCTAACTATTGCCGTCGTACTTTAAATTATGTGAAATGTATATTAAACTGCCTGCCAAGGAGCTCTTGCTCAGCAGGCTAGTGCCTCTGAATATAATGTACATATTTATTCATGTATGTATTCTAAATATTTGGTAATAAAATCTAATAATAATAATAATAATAATAATAATAATAATAATAATAATAATAATAATAATAATAATAATAAATAAGAATGATTATATTAATAATGATAATAATAATAATAATAATAATAATAATAATAATAATAATAATAATAATAATAAATAAGAATGATTATATTAATAATGATAATAATAATAATAATAATAATAATAATAATAATAGTAATAATAATAATAATAATAATAATAATAATAATAATAATAATAATAATAATAATAATAATAATAATAATAATAATCTATTTCATATTGTTTTTCATCATTACACTAACAGGATATCCGGTGTATAAACGCGTTTTGATACAAGTATAAGCTCATATATGTATATGCAATGTTACATTCCCATAAATTATTATTTTTGAATATTACATTACAGCCATTTTTGCTTATAATTTACATTTTACAAAGACAAGTCTCGAGATAGTATGCTGTAAACTTATAAACCTTTACGTGTTTTATTATCCCTCTATAATTATTTTCTTACAGTTTTGCTAATAAACTTTTCAGTCTTTAAGTTATGTTGCATTCACAAAGATTTAAAAAAATAATCCTCGTTTTTTTAATGTGTTGCTATTAGTACCCATTTTAGGGGTGGACACAGACAGAGCCAAACTGGGGAATTAAGCTGGAAGCCCTTCCTCTCGCCCTACAGTTGGGCTATGTTTTGTCAACTTCGTGACGTTAGATTCACCTGTCTTCCTTGGTCCTCCTCTCAATGATATTTTGACTAGTAAAGCATAGCCATTTCTATTACTAATTAATTTACAAAGATATTGTTAAAGATTTCACACTGCAAAGTGATAGGTGTTAATATTTTATATAACTTCCTTTTTATATCACTTCCTTTTATATCACTTCCTTTTATATCACTTCCTTTTAAATCACTTCCTTTTAAATCACTTCCCTTTTTTTTTCAGAGTGCGTGCACTCCGAGAGCAGATGTCACACATGGGTCTGAATGCTTACATTATCCCTACGGATGATGAACATCAGGTAAGTTTACATGTTTTACGAGTGTGACATCGGGGCAGGCAAAAAAATGGCCCTTATCGGGCCCGGGCACCAAGAAAACGTTGAAATGAAGAAAAATGAGATGCTTAAGCACAAGGTACATATAAGATAAAGATAGACGATAGGAAAAGGACAGGCTAAAACATGCACTTTAAGCCATATTATTTTCCTCTAGGGCTAAGATCCATAGTATGAAAATAAATGTGTATGTGTCCATTAGACCTGTTTCTTAAAACTCGAAACAGATTGACCCGAGAGCAATTTTTTCTTCTTCATTACCGATTATGCAATATTTTAAGAGTAGGTTTCGCTATTGGGGTCACTCCAAGACCAGAACGTGTTGAATACCCTTTATATACTTACTTTAAAACCAGAGAGAAACGGAAACACTCCTTAAATAATCCTCATATGTTTATTTTTTTTTTTTATTACAGCCTTTATAAAATGCCAAAAAATGGTAATAATATTAGTAAAATATAAATCACATAAGGCTGTGTTTTGAGCATGTGGTTAACTACTTTGCTATTAATGTTAGAAGAAATTATGAGCCTCTAAGCAGCTTAGTCTTAGAAAAAAAAAACTTTATTCTAAGAATAACACTTCTCTGTATTCAGAAGTGTCATGTTGACTTTTTAATATATATTCGTACATACACAGTTATAAGGTGTAGCTCCTATTTCTATTAAAAAGCTTTCTCAAAGTAAGATATTTTTGGTAGAATGAGTTCTGAAATAAAGAACTGTTTATTCTGAGAATGAAGAACTTTATATAAAGAAAAACACGTCTGTGAAATCATAAGTATCATGTACACATGCAAGAAAAGTCACATATATATTGAATTATTAAATACTTGTTATTGCTAGTAAAAAGTTCTTCCCTAAGGCAGCTTTGGTATGCCTTCTCTGTGTTGTCGAAAATTTACCTCCGTGTTTGCAAATATGCCCATGTTTACAAAACCAGAAATAGCTGCCTTACAGAAAGTCGAAAACTCTGTCTTTTGGTAAATATTGGGAACACTAAAGTATCCACAAAAAACAACATTAAGTGGAAAGATTAATTAATCAACAATGTCAGCAAGAATTGTATAAAGTCAGATAGGATATTTGCTGTACATGATGATGATGATGATGATTCTGTTTTACGTCACGGACTCCCTTTTTTACTTAGGCCTAGGACGGTGCCTTCTATTGGAAGACTTTAGTTTTGGCAGTGCGACCATTACCCTGAGTAAATGCCCCTTCTAACCTCAGACTGTGGCGGGCCTCGAATCAACGACCTGACAAATCAAAGTCGCACATATTACCAATCCATGTGATCGATTTTACGCCACAGACTCCCTTTTCTACTAAGGGTTAGGACGGTGCCTTCTTTCGGAGGACTTTGGTTTTGGCTGTGCGGCTTTTACCCTGATTAAATGCCCTTTCTAACCTCAGACCGTGACGAGTCTCGAGCCAACGGCCTGACGAATCAAAGTCGACCACGTTACTAGTACATGTAATCGGTTTTACGTCACTGACTCCCATTTCTACTAAGGGCTAGGACGGTGCCCTCTTGCGAAGGACTTTGCATTACCAATATATAATACAGGAAAATGGGAACTCATTACTAAAGAGAATAGATTAGAAGATGAAACAGAAAGTAAGGACAGGCGGACAAATACAATAAAAAAATGTATAAGGGAAACAAAGGTAGATGTACTGAACATGTCTCAGCAAGATATAGAAATTGAAGTTAATGCATGGGCTAAAAAAAAAAAAAAAAAAAAAAAAAAAAAAAAAAAAAAAAAAAAAAACGAAAAAAATAGAGAGGAGATGCAAGGAAATAGGAGTCTGGATATATGCCTTGAATTTAAGGAAGATATTAAAGAAGAAGAAGAAATATATAATAATAGGCCATAATCTGTAATACTATGCAGTTATAGAACAAATAACCTGCCTTTCCACAACAGAAAATGATTTAACTGCTGCAAATATAATTTGTACTCTGTTTGGGCAGATGCAGAAGAAGACCTACAGCATGTTATACTCTGGTGCACTGAATATCAAGAAGATTACTTAGAATTGAAAGAAAACTGAAACAAAAGAAATAATCCATAATTTCTGAAAGAAATGGAAAAGACGAATTTATAAACACCAGCAGATGAAATGTACTCGATATAACAGTTTCATAATCTAGTCCATGAGCCACATAAAATTTGACTACCAAACGGAGGGGATAATTCCCACAATTTTTTATTTATTTATTTTTTAGTTTTTTTAGTTTTTTTTTTTTTTTTAAACCTAAAAGTATGGATTTATGTGATGGACATTTGAGGTTCCCAGCTTAGTACCATTTTTGCCGCCATCTTTGAAAACGATAATCGATGCCAAGCAGATTTTGAACTTGCAGTTATTGGGCCATAATTCATTACTGGTTGATCGCA
The DNA here is from genome assembly GCA_037179515.1 of Halocaridina rubra. Classification (NCBI taxonomy): domain Eukaryota; kingdom Metazoa; phylum Arthropoda; class Malacostraca; order Decapoda; family Atyidae; genus Halocaridina; species Halocaridina rubra. The sequence goes on along the minus strand of JAXCGZ010017439.1, from coordinate 58,187 downwards.
CAGATATAGGTCATCAAGTACAAGTTGTATAAAATGATAATTTACATATGTTAAACTACTTATTGTTAATCTTTCAGATACAAGTATTGAAATATAGGTAATATCTTGGCAAAAAGACACACTTCACATTTTTCAGCGTTTATTCAATATAAATCAACATAGATTGTAACTTTTGAGATAAGTAACCCAAATTTACATGTTGTCACATATTATGATACATGATCCGTGGAAAATAATCATAAAATGTTCTGAAACGACATATATGGTGCCATATTGGCGACCTTCTTTAAAAACAATCGCCCATTCAGGCAAATTTTGAACATGCAAGGTGCTGGTCTATAACTCATTACTGATCGATCCTACAAAAAAAAAATTCATTAGATTAAAAGATGTTTAGATTTACATTGTGCATATAACAAAGTACTTCATATATAGCTGTTGAATACAATATTTTAAACTGACCCACAACGACTGTACAACAGTAAATGATCTATCATCAACCCAAGAGGAAGCTAACACACGCATACTGCTGCATGCAAACCATGCCGCTGAAAATTATACAGTTATTATATGCATTTCAGATGACACAGATGTGTTCATCATTTGTCTAGCCTTAAGTCAAAATATCAACAGCAGAATATTCATTAGGCGAGGCACTAAGACTCGTGTCAGGCTTTTGGATATCACAAAGTTAATTGCAACACTCGGGGAAGATGTTTGTAGTGCATTATTAGGATTTCATGCATGGACACGGTGTGACTCTGTAGAAGCCCTGGCAGGTTTGGGTAAACAGAAAGCCCTGAAACTTGTTCAGCGAGATGAAAAGTTCAGGAAAGCATTTTCTGCTCTCGGTAGTATGTGGACAATTCCCACAGAACTTTTCAACATTATACAAGAGTTCACTTGCTAGCTGTACTGAGGAAGCACAAATCTTGTCTGTGTTAATGATCTGCGATATCAAATGTTTCGTGCCAGAGAAGGGGATATTTATTCTAGACAGCTTCCACCATGTGAAAATACTCTGCTGCAGCACACACTTCGAGCAAATTTCATGACCGCCATCTGGAGGCAAAGCCTTGAGTCATCACCCAATATTCTTGACCCAACTACAGGACATGGCTGGACAATAAATGAAGAAGAATATATTGCAATACAGTGGATGACAATTTCACCAGCCCCAGGAGTCGTCCTTGAACTACTATCTTGCAAATATCCCGGTGCATACCAGTCATCTACTTGTACATGTATTCAGATTGTTTTGAAATGTACCCTTGCCTGCAAGCTGACAACCTGCTCTAACATGGCTTATGATGACTCCGAATTACACCTGGATGCTGAGGATTCTTGTGACAGTTGTGGAGAGATAAAATAATTTCCGAGTTGCCAAGATGAGTGAGAAATATTTAACATTAATTATTTGTGTAATATATTACAGAGTGTTAATTTTATATTTAAGTGAGGACAATTGTGTACAACAATATATGCATGATGCAATTTTGAACAACTTCTAGTTTTTTTACAGAAATGTGTAACACAAAAAAATATGGGTTCTAGCCAACTATCAAATACATACACTAAGGTTGAAATCAGTACCCAGTGTAAATATAGTTGTATTATGACATCTAGTATGTCATTTTATTTAAAGTAATTGTTTTATACTGTTCATGTATCATGAGGTTGTGTGGTAGCATTTTTTTTTTTTAGCTCTGTCAAAAATTTAAAATTATACTGATGTAGGTTATATTATTGATGAAAATATTAAGAAAGGTGCCTATTTTTAGCTAGGTTATTGCCGATATTTCAATGCCTTTATTCAACGGCTTATTTGAAGTACTTAGTTATATATAAATTGCAATTTTAAACGTCTTTCAATGGATGAAATTTTTTTGTAGGATCGATCAGTAATGAGTTATAGGCCAGTACCTGGCATGTTCAAAATTTGCCTGAATGGACGATTACATTTTAAAGATGGTCGCCAATATGGCACTATGTATGTCGTTTCAGAACATTTTATGATTATTTTCCACTGATCATGTATCATATTATGTGGTAACATGTAAATTTGGGGTACTTTTTTCAAAAGTTACAATCTATATTGATTTATATACATGCTGAAAAATGTGAAAAAAGCGCGTACTTTTTGCCAAGATATCGCCTATATTTCAATACTTGTATCTGAAAGATTAACAATAAGTACTTTAACATATGTAAATCATCATTTTATACAACTTTTACTTGATGACATATTTCTGTGCAATCAACCAGTAATGAATTATGGCCCAATAACTGCAATTTCAAAATCTGCTTGGCATCGATTATCGTTTTCAAAGATGGCGGCAAAAATGGTACTTAGTTGGGAACCTCAGATGTCCATCACATAAATCCATACACTTTAAAGTTCAAACTAACTAAAAAAACACTATGGAATTTATTCCCTCCGTTTGGTAGTCAACTCTGAAATTTCAAGGGCTGGTTCACGGACTAATAAACAGACAGAAGAGACACATTTTAGAAGTGTCGTTGTAAAGGCAGAACTTCTGGCAAACACCTGATCTAATCCAGTCTAAAGTGGGGCAAGATACAGGGTTCGAAGTTACAAAAAATGCTTAAACACACCACAATATTACCTATGAATGTGCTGGTCAAGTCGAAGCACACATATTCACAATAAGCTAGTATTTGTGAATCTCTATGTGTACTAGCACTCGAGAGAAATGTTTATATGTGTCTCTGTGACTTATCAACATCTCAAGCAAATTATACTCCACTCGAAGCCGCATAATTTGAAAAAAGTAAAATGGAAAAAAAAATGCGTTTTAAAATGCGGGAAATATCAAAGAGCAAACATTATAAAGCTTTTGAATGAGTCATTCCTGCAGGATGTAAATAATTATTTTTTAAAGTAATTGATAATTAAAATGATCGAAGCGACGAGGTTGTAACTTGTTAGTGCCTAATGTATTTATAGTTATTGGGATAGGTTAATGGATAAATGTCGACGTGTAAGGAAAATATCTCGAGAAATTTATTTTGATATTAAATGTTGCATAACCTTTTGTTTGGTGTTTATAAAAGATGAGTAATAGTGCGTAACAATTTACTACATTATGACATTGCAGAAACAATAGGAAAGCTATCATACCCTTAATACTTAGTTTAGAAGCTTCCCACTTCTCCCACAACATGCAATCATGAAGGATGCGATCGGAGCATTAACTCAAAGATATTAGTGTCCAGTTCAAGACACTCCAGTACATCTTGCGGATGTCTCACAAGCTTGTTTTCTAAATACCAGTCGGTGTCACTTTCTTGGATCATCATGGCCTCCACTCTGTCTTTCAGGATTGCCGCAGTGTGTTTGGCAGGGTTGAGATTTGGCGAATTTCCTGGCCATTCAGCTCAGTCTCAAATATCAATCCCAGAGTTCGCTATCAGATTTTGCATCTCATTTGTGCAAAAGCATGGAGCACTGTCTTGGACAGAGCACGCTTTCCTCCAAAGTTTTTGTTGCGAAAGTAATCTTCCATCCATATCTATCCCTCATCTTTGTTTACCCATGAGCAATGCTTCACAAGGAAGCACACAAAAAATACAACCCAACTTGGAACTCAACACTTCTTGGTATCGTTTGGTGTCTTAACTCTTCCACACTCAATGCCCAGATCCTTTTATTTGGAAAATTTGGATGCCAAACAATTCGGATGAAGAAAATGTCACTTGTGCAGAGGTGAAAGAAGTCTTCCTCCTCACATTAAGACAAAGAACACAAAAGCAAGATGATTCTAAGCAGCTACAGCAGATTTTATGGGGTTAGGAACCGCGTTAAAAGACTTCATCTTCCCTCGCAAGTGGTACGAACAAACCAGTTTGCAGTCATTCCTCTGTGCTCTTTGATCTCTTGCGCACCATTTGCATTGCTCCTTCGTCACTTACCACAAACTTCTGCAATTATGTTATTGTCTCTCTGGTGCACTAGAGGCAAATTTTGTGTAAGCATTGTCATATCCCTTCTTCTATTTGTCAGTAACCTAAAATTTACTTCAGCCTTATTTGTTGATAATCCAGTGCTGGGTTTTGGAAATAGCTCCAGCTTCCTTGGGCTCATGATAGGCATTTACCCAGATTCTGTCTGGCAGGAATAGCTTCACTTCCTCCAACTTTGAAATGCATAGGGGAAATCCAGCCTGCAAATTATATCTGCAAAACAATGAAGAACAAAGAAAGTAACAGAAATATACATTTCACGACTCCCAACCTAGCCCTTTGTCAAAAACATATGTACTGCCTTGTATTAGGTTTGGTTAGGTTACTTCACCCCCTCCAGTTATGATATGAGTTGATAACTGAATTTTCGTCTTTATTTGCTTATATATTTTTCTGTTTTGTAATTACACTGCACTCATTAAGGATAATAAAGTAAACCTTTAACAAATGATAATAGTAATGGCTAATTATTTTTTATTATTATTATTACAGTATTATTATTATTATCACTATTACTTATCTCATTGCAGAGCGAGTATGTTTCTCCTACAGACAAGCGTCGTCATTACATTTCCGGTTTCTCCGGAAGCGCGGGCATTGCTGTGGTAACTGAAGACCAACAAGCCCTTTGGACCGATGGCCGTTACTTCCTGCAAGCGGATGACGAGCTCGATTGTAATTGGCTGCTTATGAAACAAAAGAATATCGGAGTAAGGAAATTACTGTCTCATATTTCTTATATCTCATATACAATAAACGTTTCAGTGGCACTGATTTCCTACAGAATAAGTAATACAATTTCTTTTTTCAGGTCCCCAAAATGACGGAATGGATTACACAAAATCTTGTTAGTGGCTCTAGAGTGGGAGCAGATCCCAGATTAATTGGGGCCGAAAAGTGGAAATCATATGCAAAGGACTTAAAGGGTAAATATAAAATGTATTTTACTGGCGATACTGTATCAGTGCCATTGAAGATATTAGTTAAATACCAGCTGACAAGTTGCTGAACCAGAAGTGTAACTTTTCTTGTAACAAAAGAACTGAAGTACTAGGGTTTCATCTTGCAGAGTGCATCTCGCATTTTCTTCCAGTTATCTTGTAACTTTTTTTCTTCTTCTTCACCAGCTTTATTAGCCTCTCTTTAACCTGGATCACTGTTTTTGATGAACTTTCTCCACCTGCCTCCGTCGCCTTTTGTGTTAATATCCAGGCCCTTCACTCTCATATCTGCTGCTGTGCAACCTCTCCACCGTATCTTGGGTCTTCCTTTCCTTTTTCTTCCCTATTCTTTTGTACGTAGTACTCTTTTCCAGTGGCTTTCTACATCGCTCCGCACAGTAAGCCCTTCCTCGAAAACTCCACTACCTTCACACTTCCTCTTATCCCTTCATTGCTAATCCAGTTATCTTGTAGCAAGTGAAAGATATTCAAGGAAGGAGGGATTGGCAGTTTCTGTTCCCTGTTCTATGAACCTAGTTCTTATGACACAGGGACTTCAGTGTGTAATATGTCGACCCCTTCACTAGAGATATCTATTAAGTCACCCTCTGCAACTTGCAGGTAATACTAGGGCTGAAATTTTTCCACCACCAAAGATGATTTGAATAAAAACCTAGCAGTTGGTATATTATTCCAACCCTCAGTTAGCTCTAATATTCATCCAAGATAGTTTGTTGCCTGAGTTTAATTTTCTTTTATGTGTGTGTGTGTATCAGGCCAGGTGATTTATCTTAACTGTACATTTATTTTCTCAACAGAGGCAGACATTGAGCTTGTAACAGAGGAAACTAATCTCATTGATATTATATGGCCACAGAATGAAAGACTTCCTCATTCCACAGACCCTATATTCATTCTTGAACTGAAATTTGCAGGTCAGTAAAGCAAAATATAGAGTGTTGTTTTTGTCATTATTGCATTTGTAGGGGTACCATTTTAGTTAATTTACTCTGAGGTTTGAAGTTAAAATTATATTGTTTTAGCACTGCTTTTATACTAGTTTTATATTATTTACCTGTAAAACTTTTGTCACTATATTATCTTACTTATGTCTACAGTTTATATGATTCATTACTTCTATTATACTTAAGATCTTACTTTTTATTCATGTTGAAATTTTTTTTTGTACAATATTATGCATGGTTTAAATAGGTGTATAGCTTTTTTTTAATCAACAGTCATTTATTATTTTCCCACGCATCATAGGATATCTTTCCATTATTGATTTTTCTTATCTTTGTCTTAAATAACGATTTCTCCATTCAGGGAAGAAATGGGAAGATAAAGTCGCTGATGTGAGAGCTGAAATGGAAAAACAAGGTGCCGATCTTTTGGTACTTACGGCTCTAGATGAAATTGCATGGCTGCTCAACTTGAGGGGAAATGATATTCCTTATAATCCAGGTAATTTGGATTTACATTTTATTTGTCAGCATGATGCCGTCATCCACTGAAACCAGCAATGTCCACAGCTGGGCATAAAAAGAAAAGTAGCAGTACTTCAACATATCTTGCCCTTGACTCCCCCCATCACCTTTTTTTTTACTTTCCCTTTAATTTTTTATTTTATTTTCGGAGGGGCTCTTATGAATGCTAGGGATAGTGATGAAGATTTCTCTCTCTTTGTTTTCTCCCACAAACGATAATAAATTTGTTTGTGTAACTTGACTTTCAGCTTTCAAAGAAAGAGCTTCATCTAAAATTATGGTAAGGACACCCATCAGTGAAACAATATTGAATGGAAAATGGTTCAGCTTCTTCCCTGGTGGAACACCTCCTCAAGCGGTTGTGCTTGAAGAATCCCTTTATGACCTGATATACTGTTTCTTTCAGATGTTATTTTTCTTATAGATTTCCTCACTATGTGAGCCTAATTGGATTTAGTTTTAGTCGAAGTTGACGATTGTGTCTTGAATATAAAACATTTCATGTGAAGTTTTATTAATAATTACATTATTTAGTAAGGCAACTTGAGCCTGTAAGGTGGATGAAAAATAAAAAAGTTAAGATTCGTTTTATGCACCTTTCCATAACTTGGTAGGTATCCAAGGCTTCAACTTAGAGTTAGTTTAGGTTAGTTGGGTCAAATTAGGTTACATTAAGTTTGGTTAGGTTAGTTTAAAGATTCTTTATTCCAAAAAGACAAGGGCTGCATAAAACGAATATTACCAAGAAATCTTCTATGCTTATGTATTTTTTGTGTATATCGATATCAATACAGTCTTAGACGTGTAGTTCATGCTACAACCAGCTTCATATTCTTTGCTCTGACTGAGGATGCTTCTAGTAAGACCCAAAAGCTAACACTGTATTAGCAACACTATTTTAGGTGTGTATATCTTCATTAATTATGTTTTTACGTACTTTACTTTCAGTGTTTCGCAGTTATGTCATTTTAGGTATGAATAAGCTAGAACTCTACCTTCCGCAAGGAAAAATTACCCCAGCTGTTGATCATCATTTGAGGGTCGATCAGTGTGATAACAAGGAATGTGTCACGTAAGTCAGTTTGAATATTTATGCTATTGATTGCAATTATCTTGCGATTTTTTTTCGTATTACCTTATTCCTTCTCCCAACATGGTCAGCAGTGTATTGGCAAATATAATAATATACATGAAACTTCTTTTCATTTCCTTATACTTGTTATCATTCACTCACAGATACTTTCATGTGTTACTTAGAGTAAAAAAGATCAATTGATTACCAGTATTGAATTCAAAAGCCAGGCCTAATGGGTCTTTTGTCACCCTTGCACTATCATGAGTTTTGATTTCACTCACTGCTGTCAGGACAGGTCATATATCAGTTAGTGCCAAGTCATTCCCTCAAATTGTCTAACTTTAATTAATTTACTAAGGGGAAGTAGGACCATTATATATGTATGTAAGGACATATCTGTGCTGTATATTGGAAACCCGACAAGTCAGTATTATTACTAGATCATGTAATGTATTCAGTGTGATAAAGTAAGTATGCTGTGTACTTTATTAGATATATGGTGTCTGTGGTAAGATTTTGAATCTTTTTCCAAAACTGCAAATTCTTTTACATCACATATTATTATTATATATTTTCTCTAATTTATATACACACACTCGGGGTCTCTGACTTACGACGACAACAGGGATCAGGATTATTTTTTTTTTCTGGCCATAAAACATATTCATTACCATGTACTCTCCAAGGGACTGTTAAACCAAGAAAACCTTACAATGGCTTGATCTTGTCTGTTACTGAGTCATTATTTGTCATAAAAGAGATGGAAAAGATACTTTTTTTAACTGTGCTTCTCATTAGGTTGTAAATTTCAGACTTTGAAAGATGCAGTATATATTTCAAGGAAATTATTTTTAATGCAGATGTATTTTGCATTCCACAGAGTGAGTGATTATCCGGCGATCCTAAGCCGACTTCGTGCTCTTAAAGTCAGCAATGGTGTGAAGAAGGTTATGTTGTCTTCCAGATACTCGTATGCTGGTGGAGCATCTTATGCAGTTTATTCAGCTGTGAGTGGGATGTATCAATGTTACATTTTTGGTAATACTTTCTCATGTCCCTTGCCTTCTAAAAGAGGCATATATTATTAAGAGATTTCTTTTAGTTTTATATTGGGAATAGCATTGCCAAAGTCTCGAAAGTGTCCTACTCACATGATTAAATCTCTTTGTATTTGTATTACACCTTACTTTAATGTTTGCCAGAAGAAAAGTATTAGAGATTTTATCTTATATTTGAAGTTTAGGCACTAAATAACCTTGATAGTTTCTTTTACTCTTTTCTCATTTTTCTTTATATTTTGTCTGATTATTGTACAGTATATTGAATTAATGTAGCGGGGTAAGCTAGTCTGGATAATCTTTATAATTGTAAATCAGTGTTTTATCCATATTTTATTTGCTTTTTTGTCCTATATTATAGTGCCTAAAGCATCTCACAACATAGGATGTCTTCAAGCTGTATCCCAATGACTTATGCCTTTCTAATATGTTTACCTATTTATTCCACACCTCCATTATTGCTTGTGTTACCCTTTTTTATTTCCTCTTTAGCCAAAACTTATCTATTGAATATGTCATATTCGTAAACGTGAAAGTTAAGCCTCAGAATTTCGTATTGAAGTTTCAATATTAATATATAAACAAGCTCTCAGTACTATTATAATATCTTCAAAGTTAATTCCACCAAATACTTTAAAATAACTTCTTTTTGCTTTCATATTTCATCATAAGTATCAAATATTGCCTACTTTATTATTCTATATAAATAATGTTATCTTTATTAGATAGTTTCACTCATGCTCAACATGTACATTGATAAAGAAAAACTATATCTCTCATTAATCTCCAAGAAATTTCTGCTTCTCTATAACTGTGCGTGGCGTACACAAATATGAGTCGTACGTTGATTTACAAATATAAACTGAGATTACAAAATTATGTGTGTATTGGTTCTGCTTCGTCTACATCTTTTCCCACTTTTATGTGGGGTCGATTAACTAGTATATTTTCACATTTGTATGTTGGACTTGTTAAAGTTCTTTCATATATCGTACATATACTCACATCTTTACTAATTTATTGCTTTTTAAATGTAATGAGTGACTCTCTACAGGTACCAGAATCAAAGCGCCTTATGACGATATCGCCCGTCTTACTCATGAAGTCTATAAAAAATCCAGTGGAAATCCAGGGCATGAAGAATTCTCACATCAAGGACGCTGTTGCTCTCTGTGACTTCTTGTCTCTCCTTGAGATGGAGGTGTGTCGTAGATTGTATTTTGTTTTCTAATAGCACCGCCATAGCTAGATTATTAATGAATTTTACAATTTGGAGTGTTCCGACGCTAGTTTTGTACCCGTATATGTAAGTTCTGTGTTCAGGACCGCAGTAGCATTACTGGTCGGGTGCTGAACTTGGGAAGTGAATGACCTGCTCTCGAACCCACGGCGGGTTGATAGGAAGGGCATCCAGCCTTAATTCCCCATCTTCAAGTCATCTGTGTCCACCCCTAAATGGGGACTTATAGTGACATAAAATACATAAAAAATACCATATGTAAGTTCTCTATTCACATATCTATTTAAAAGATGCATTTTTCTTAGGCATTTGAAGCCAAATCAAAATCTTCTCTAAACTATAAAGCATAGCATTGCCTAAAGTCTATATATTGCTCACATGGACCAAATCATTCTTTAATATCTTTATATATCCCATAAAAAGATGATCTTTTGGAAATTATATTGGACTTAGAATAAAGAAAGATGAGAGTGAGAGAGTTAATTCAGTAAATGGTTTTCTGAAGTTTTGAGTTTGCACACTAACACTAATCTTAAACTCATTGATATTGTTTTAGTGAGTCTTTATATTAATACTCTTATAGAACATTATCCTTCTTTTTGGTAAAATATTACTTACAAGATATAGATACTTCAAGCTGTTAAACTTATTTACATGTTTAGATGAAGTTGAAAACACTTGCAAATTTAGCTGTTTCAAGTCTAATGGCACGGAAGCTAGAGATATTTGTAATGATAACTGCTAATTTGAATTGAACCTTTTAACCTGATATTATTCACCTGGTTTTAGACATGGTGAGAACTTACTGGATTTATTCAGAAAGTAAAGGTGACTTGCTAATAAAGCCAAAGTTTTTGATAATATTAACTTGATAATAAAATAAGAAAAACTATAAAAATTTCTTAATAGTATGATACTGAAACTAATGCTTAATTGTTCATTTGAAGGTTAAAGATGGCAAATACTGGGACGAGATGTCAGCAGTAGAAAAAGTGAAGGACTTCCGTAATCAACAGAAAGATTTTATGGGCATTTCCTTTGGTACCATCAGTGCCTTTGGCTCAAACGGTGCTGTCACTCATTACGAGCCACAGCGTGAAACTAACAAGCAAATTGACAACACGTCCCTCTATCTGTTGGATTCCGGTGGACAATATAAAGGTGTGTGTAGTTGCTTTTAAGTAGTTCCCAGCGAGTACCTAGTATCCGTAATTTTGTTTAACATTTCCTGTCATACAAACTAGCATTTTGTAAATTTACCCAACATTCAAGTAATTACATTGTAAAAAGGTGTTAATATCTGTCCACTCTAAGCCTTTTATTTTTATATTCAGCCATATATTCCAGTACTAAAGAGATCAACATTTAGAACATCATATATATAATTTTATTAATATGTAGAGGTTCCTCAGTACTTACTGTGTGTGAACAGCTTACTTTTTATAGTAGGGACAACCCCTAATATATGGGGAGTCGTTTATAGACAGTTTATTAAGCTTTTGTATTTCCAGAAAAATAACAAAGATTGATAGGCAGCTTTTTAAGTAATTAATGTTGATTTACTAGAATACAGCATTTGCTAATTCCAGTCCTGTATATTCACAGACGGCACAACAGATGTAACTCGTACAATGCATTACGGTGACCCAACGCCTTACCAGATAGAGACATATACTCGTGTACTTCAGGGTGCCATTGATCTCGCCAGTCTCATCTTCCCTGAAGGGACTGGTGACACTGATGTTGATATTGTGACTCGGAAGTAAGTCACTTTAATGGTATTGTCAGGATGATTCAAAAGAAGTGGTACCCATCATAAATAAGTCTTGTAATAAAGAGTTACTCATCATTTTATATTCTTCCAATTGATGGCACTGCTATTATTTGTGCCTTTAGTAGTGGCTTGTGTACTGTTGAAGCTAGAATATGTATTCCCTAGTGAAATATGTAATTGATATTGAGCAGTTCTTCATAACAGTCATATGAACTGGTGAACAGGTTTATTTAGGAGAGAGATCTTGTTTTTGTTCTTAACAAGATGAAATATCAAGGTTCACTGGGGATTGTTCCTGTGAGACTTGCGGTACGATGGTTAATGCTGCAATCATTCTTTATGAGAATTATAGATTATTTCTTCATATTCTTTATTTTTAAATGTATGCTTATCTCATTAACCTCGGGATTCCCAGTTTATTGCTGAGAAAAGATCCAATTTACCAATAATTAATGCTTGGAAATCACTTGATATAATTTAGTAATTTACTGGGAGTCTTGACTGTAACACTGTACTATCCATCTCTGTGAAATGTAGCAATTTATTTTGTAATGGACAACAGTTTCACTTTTCATTTTTCTCCTATGACATTGTATATAAAATACTTTTTTTTATTTATAAACTTTTATTACAAGATCATATTTTTACTCGGACAGACATTTATACGAAGTGGGGCTGGATTACCGTCATGGAACAGGACATGGCATTGGAATGTATTTAAATGTGCACGAAGGTAATTATTGCACTCTTTTGACAATCAAATATTTTCAGTGATATATTATTACGAGTAAATACCCATTCTTATAGAAATTGAATTGTAGTATTTGCAAATTTTTTTTATTTGATGTCCCTATATAATACTTGAGTGGGCTTTTCAAATACAAGTTCTTTAGAAAGGACTATATATATAATTTCAAAGAAATGCTAGGTAACGGGATGTTTTTTAGAAAGGAGTCTATATCACCTCAAGGAAATGCTAGGCAATCTGATGAAAATACCCATTAGAATAAGAGATTGCAGGATGGGTATTTTACAGTGAGGCTGAAGGCTCTTCCTTCATGATATAAACCTGCAGATTTAAGTCTTCAGTCATGATAAATAAGCGTCCAGAGATATTACTTGTCTCCTTAGATCTGCACACATGCACACACACACATCACTCAAAGCTAGAAGAATGAGGGGGGATATGGTGACTGTTTTTAAATTTCTTCATGGTACGACAGAGTGGATAGGAATCGATATTTTGATAGGGCAGGCACTAGAACTAGAGGTCATAATTTGAAGCTTTGTAAGAAAACTTCTTTGCAGGATGTAAGGAAGTACTTTTTTAATGTAAGAGTAGTCGATGATAGGAATTCGCTAAGTGAGGAGGTACTTAATGCTAACTGAAGCCATAGTTTTAAGGACAAGTATGATAAGTATCACTAAGTACAAAAAATGAAACTTACCAGGAGACCGGGAGTTACGAGAATGGGGCTCTTTCTCGTAAGCACAGTTAGATTAAATATTACACACGCTCGCACACCATATGTTTGCAGATGATGCAAAGATTGTGAAGAAAGTAAGAAACGAAAACATTGGCAGAGAACTTCAGGAAGATCTAAATAATCTGTAGGAGTGGTCAGAAAATAGGCTAATGAAATTCAGTACTTCAAAATGTAAGGTAATAAGAATGGGTGCAAGTGAAAAAAGACCCAAGCTTGACTACTCGGTGGCTGGAGTAGAACTTCAAGAGACAGAGAATGAGAGAGATCTAGGGGTAAACATACTCTCCGATTTGTCTCCAGAAATGCATATAAATGGCATAGTAAGGGCAGCATATGTTTTCTTAGCAAAGGTAAGGGTAGCCTTCAGGCACATGGACAAGGAAATGTTCAGAAATATTTATGTAACCCATGTGAGGCCAAAACTTGAATATGCAGCCCCCATTTGGAATCTGCGCTTGAAAGAGCATGTAGTTAAGCTTGAAAAAGTTCAAAGACATGCCACGAAACTGGTGCCAGAAATACGCAATCTCAGTTATGAGGAGAGGCAAGGGAATTAAACTTAGCATCACTCGAAGCTAGAAGATTGAGGGGGGATATGGTGACAGTCTTTAAATTCCTTCAGGGTTATGGCAAAGTGGATAGGGATCGATATTTTGATATGGCTGGCACTACAACTAGAGGTCATAGTTTGAAGCTTTGTAAGAAAACTTCTTTGCAGGATGTAAGGAAGTACTTTTTTAGTGTAAGAGTAGTTGATAATTGGAATTGGCTAAGCGAGGAGGTAGTTAATGCTAACTTAAGCCATAGTTTTAAGGACAAGTATGATAAGTATCACAAATAACTAAATGGAACTGATCAGGAGACTGGAAGTTACAAGCTTGGGCTCTTTCCCTTCCCGTAAGCACAATTAGGTAATTACTGTTAGGTGCCAGAAATACGTGATCTCGGTTATGAGGAGAGACTGAGGGAATTAGACTTACCATCATTCGAAGCTAGAAGAATGAGGGGGCAAATGGTGTCGTTTTTAAATTCCTTCCTGATTTTGACAGAGTGAATAGGGATTGATATTTTGATATGAGTGGCTCTAGAACTGGAGGTTATAGCTTGAGGCTTCGTAAGAATACTTCTTTGCAGGATGAAGGACGTACCTTTTAGTGTATGAATAGTTGATGATTGGAATTTGCTAAGTGAGGAAGTAGTTAAGGCTAACTGCATTTATAGTTTTAAAGACAAATATGATAAGTATCAATGCTTATGAAAATGGAACAGACCAGGAGACTATTTCGAGTAAGCACAATTAGGTAATTACACACACACACACACACACACAGCTAAATGACAACCTAAAGGAATTAGATGTTAGTTCACTGCTCTCTTCTGAGAGAGACGAGATTGCTGCTTGGAATGTTCAGATTAAGGAAAACATTGAACAGTTCAGAAAAGAGTTCCAGGAGCTGAATATGGAAAATGATGCCATGAAAACGTCCTTTGCTGATGCACTAAAGGGGAATGTGGCAGTAAAAGAGGCTGTAAAGGTGGTGGCACTGGAAAACATACAAACAGTTGACTATAAAGAGACAGTAATCGAAAAAATGAAAGACGTTGTGATGGAAAGGGCAAACCCACTCATCAGACAGGCACTTGATAAGGAGAAGACAGTGGTAATCTCAGGCATAAGTGAATCCCAGGAGCCAACATGGCAGGGGAGACTTGAAGAAAATAAAGCTAACGTTGTAGACCTGATAAGAAAGCTTGGAGTAGTATGTGGTCCTGAGGATATTGTAAACATACACCAACTAGGTAAATATTCGAGGGAAGGAAAGCCGAGACCAACAAAAGTAACCTTTGAGAGAGGGGAGACATGTAGGGAAATATTGTTGAGAAAAAAAAGTCTAAAAGACCTTCAAGAATGCAAAGAAGTGTTCATTAGACGATACAGAACACAGGAAGAGATGGGAAAGATCAAAAACTTGTTGCAAGAGGCAAGAAGGTTAAATGATGAAAGAAATGAAGAAGAGAAGAAAAATTTTCGTTACAGAATACTTCCAGACAAAGGGGAGATAAAGAAGATAATGACAGAAGATCAGGGGATGGGGCCTCATTAAGATTGTTATACACAAATGCTGATGGATTAGCTGGTAAGGCAGTAGAATTAAAAGATAGGATTCACAACAGTAAGGCAGATATAGTAGCAATTACAGAGACTAAGTTGAGTGAGGACATAAACAGTGTCACAGTTTTTCCTAAGAGCTTCAGAATACTAAGGGTCGAAAGATCTGAGAGGACTGGTGGAGGGATAGCACTGCTCATAAGTGAGAGGATTCAAGTTGAAGAAATAAACTTGTCTATAGAAAGTGAGTTCAGGGAATTTCTTGTTGCTCGCATAAATACTGGGTCAGAGAGCATTATAATAACTGTTGTATACAACCCACCAAGGAACCAAAATAGGCTTGAAATTTATGAGGAAAGTCATATAGGTACGATTGAAGTCATAAACTCAGTTGTTAACATGGCGCGGGAGAAAAAATGTAGGATTTTGATTATGGGAGACTTTAATCATAAAGAGATAGATTGGATAAATCTTGACCCACACAGTGGTGAGGACTCATTTGGGGCAAGATTCCTAGACTGCGTACAAGGGAATTTCCTACACCAACATGTAATGGAACCAACAAGAGCCAGGGGTGGGGATGAGCCATCACTACTTGATCTGGTGTTCACAGATAATGTGTTGGATATTGAAAATATTGAGTATGAACCACCAATTGGAAAGAGTGACCACTGTGTGTTGTTGATGGAGTATATCATTGAAGACATTCTTCCTGAGAGTAGAGGCACTGAGGACATGAGGAGGAACTATCCGAAAGGAGATTACATCAAAATGAATGAGCTTTTTGCAGTTATTGACTGGAGAACCTTATTTTACAACAAATCTGTACAAGAAATGTATGACATCTTTTGTGAGAAATATGGGAAGATAGTAGATTGCTGCATACCTGTCACCAAAGTAGGTGTAATTCATGCCAGAGAGAAATGGTTCGATAATGGGTGTAAAAGAGCTAAGGAGTGGAGAGACAAATGCTGGAAAAGGTATAGGAGGAGAAAAAACATAAATGCCTGGCAAACCTACAAAAGAGCAAGAAATGACTACCTAAGTAAAAGGAGAGAGGCAGAGAGAGATTATGAGAGGGACATCACCAGGAAGGCTAAAGAAAATCCCAAGCTTTTCCACAGCTTTATCAGAGGAAAACTGAAGGTAAAAGAACAGGTTTTAAGGCTAAAGAGAGCGGATGGAAGCATCACTGAGACGGACGAAGAGATCTGCAAAGAATTGAACAAGGAGTTTCAGTCAGTATTTACAGTAGAAAATACCCCACCCCCTCAACCCCATCAACCTTACAGCCACAGAGGTATGCAAAGCGCTGATGGATTTAGATGTTCATAAAGCTACAGGTCCTGATGACATATCCCCTCATGTGCTTAAAAAATGCGCAAACACAATATCAGTGGCACTAAGTATCATATTTAAGGAGTCACTGGAGTCGGGGGAGATTCCAAGATGCTGGAAACAAGCAAATGTGATACCTATCTTCAAAAAGGGAAGGAGGGATACGGCTCTGAACTATAGACCAGTTTCCTTGACCAGCATAGTTTGCAAAGTTATGGAGAAACTACTAAGGAAACATATCTCTCTTCACTTGGAATCCTTCAACTTTTTGTCAGTGAGGCAACATGGCTTCAGAGAAGGAAGATCAACAGTAACAAACTTATTAGAATTTTATGATGAGGTAAGCCAAATCTTACAGGAAAGAGAGGGCTGGGCAGATTGCATATTCCTAGACTTCCAGAAAGCGTTTGACACTGTTCCACATGGGAGACTTATTAGGAAGCTGCAATCAATGGCTAGAATAGGTGGAAATGTCTTGGAATGGATAAAAACTTACTTAGAAGGAAGGGAACAGAGGGTTAGAGTAAGACACTCAGTGTCTGAATGGAGAAGAGTTAGTAGTGGAGTTCCACAGGGTTCAGTTTTAGGGCCACTTTTGTTCCTTGTATATGTAAATGACCTACCAGAGTCTGTAAATTCATTCATGAATATGTTTGCAGATGATGCAAAGATTGTGAAGAAAGTAAAAAATGAGAACAATGGTAGAGAACTTCAGGAGGATCTAAATAATCTGCATGAGTGGTCAGAAAAGTGGCTAATGAAATTCAATACCTCAAAATGTAAGGTAATGAGAATGGGTACAAGTGCAAGAAGGCCCAAGCTTGACTACTCGGTGGCTGGAGTACAACTTCAAGAGACAGAAAATGAGAGAGATCTAGGAGTAAACATACTGGCAGATTTGTCTCCAGAAATACATATAAATGGCGTAGTAAGGGCAGCATATGCATTCTTATCAAACGTAAGGGTAGCCTTCAGGCACATGGACAAGGAAATGTTCAGAAATATTTATGTAACCTATGTGAGGCCAAAACTCGAATATGCAGCCCCCTTTTGGAATCCGCTCTTGAAAAAGCACATAGCTAAGCTTGAAAAAGTTCAAAGACATGCCACGAAACTGGTGCCAGAAATACGCAATCTCGGTTATGATGAGAGGCTGAGGGAATTAGACTTGCCATCACTCGAAGCTAGAAGAGTAAGGGGGGATATGGTGACAGTCTTTAAATTCCTTCATGGTTATGATAGAGTGGATAGGGATCGATATTTCGATATGGCTGGCTCTAGAACTAGAGGTCATAGTTTGAAGCTTCGGAAGAAAACTTGTTTGCAGGATGTAAGGAAATACTTTTTCAGTGTAAGAGTAGTTGATAATTGGAATTCGCTAAGCGAGGAGGTAGTTAATGCTATCTCAATCCATAGTTTTAAGGACAGGTATGATAAGTATCACTAAGTCTAAAAATGGAACCGATCAGGAGACGGGAAGATACGAGCTTTGGGCTCTTTCCCGTAAACACAATTAGGTAATCAATTAGGTAATCACACACACACAAAACTGATAAGGGTCCCCTTGATGAAACACTAAATTCAAAAAAGATTAATTAATAATTACAGTATTTTTCTTACTTCCTGAACTTTATATTTTTGCTAGGTAACTTTTTCTTAGTTGTTGATATGCAGTGCTGTTGATTAAGGCAAAATCCCCAAAATATATATATAGCTTATCAAGGAACTCAAGTCACTTCGAAAAATTAGAGTAGTTTCAGATGCACTTTCGTATGCCTTTTTCTTCTCTAATGGGGTACCTTTAGGATAATTGCCTCACAAATCCTTTGAAGTGACAAAGATCCTTTCTCATGCTGTTCAGTTATAATTTGCATTCAGAGACATACATGGGATAATACATTATGGTAACCACCTGTAAAACTTAGTGCCTTATTACAGTGAAATGTATTTTATTATGACTCGATTTAGTGAATTCAGTTTGCCATTATAAAATTTAGTGTCTTATTACACTGAAATATATTTTATTATAACTATTGATTTAGCAAGTTCTGTTTGCTGCCATAAAGCTTTTTATCTTAGTGTCTTGTGAAATATGTTTTTTCATAACTCTAATGGCTTAGCAAATTTTGTTAGCCACCTATAGAACTTAGTGTCTTCTTAGAGTGAAATAAGTTTCATCATGACTAATCGGTTTAGCAAAATATATTTGCCCACTACTTATGTAGCTCATATATAATTTCTGTTATTTGACTGTTTTGTTTTTTGAAATTTTTTTGAACAGCTCCCACCCAAATCAGAATCTATGGAGGAGAAGAACATAAGTTTGAAATCGGACAATTCTTCTCTGATGGTAAAGTGCATCTAGATAGAAGCTTAGAAATTTGATTTGCATCCTGTTTGTTATGAAGCATATATTTCTTCTCATTGTCATAGTCTTGTGCAATTCACATTCTGTGGATGGAGTATTTGGTATTTTACCTCACTCTATCACTCCTTCATAGATTAATTTTTGTTCTCTTTATAGCATGCTTCACTTTATAGTACAAAATACAACCTTTCTTCTATATACTATTTCTAGCTACAGATAGCCATATATATTTTAGTTAGATACCTCGTGATTTTAATTTACCGGACCAGTGAGAAGGACATAGATTTTACCACAAGCCTACTGTATATGTAATAGTCTGCATTTTATGCCAGTGATATAATCATAGCTGTTGACGTCAAACTTTTATTTTTAATTGTTGCACAGGCTCTTCACCAGGCATTTATTGTATATGTTCAGAAATTGTTAATATTTTTCCCATTGAAACCAGTAGAGTGGCCACAACTGTAACAAAAGAAGGGAGGCAGCAGGATTTTATTATATCCTTCCGATCCTCAACTCCATAAGCTGTTCAGGTCGAAAGGAATTGTCTTACCCCCTGCTCTCATCCTGTTTAGTCAGTTAATACGACAAAATATCCATCCCTATCACCAGGGATAATTACCTTAACATACATTAATAATTTACTATATGTACAGATATCCTTGTAGGATATAGTTACTGAAATATGCTAATACAAATGGTCTTCGACTTACATCAGAGTTCTGTTCCTGAAACGAGATGTAACCCAAATTTCAGTATTAGTCGGAACATCTAAAGTTTCTCCCTTTTCCTTACATTTTACTATCTCTTAATTTCACTTCCATGGAGATGGCTTTTCTTTTCTTCAAAGCACTGCCATCAGAAGAATCTGCTTTACGCTTGGGAGACATAATATAGGCCAAAAATTATTAAAAAAGAAGCAAAATTATTTATGGGAGATGCATTGTAACCATGAAACATTGTAACTCAAGGACATCATAAACTGAGGACCCCCTTTAATATGCTAGATGTACAGATATCTATGTAGGATATATTTACTAAAATATGCTAGTTAAGCGGGCAGTATATTTTTCCATAGGTTTAATTCTGGATAATCCAACGAAGGTCTAATATATCAGCATTATTTGCGTATCTAGATTGTAGTTCTTAATAGAAACGATGACTCATAAACTAAGAGAACGACTCGAAGTAGTTACCAAGGGCTTCGTGCAAATTGGCTAAGCGTTACAAAATTTTTCCCTTTCGCTTCATATATTACATGGTAATGGACTTCAAACTTCATTAGGAGAATCTGTATGTGAGACATATATCTATTGAAATCAATTGACGGAGGAGTAGAGATGAACTGGGTATTGAATCCCTATTTTCATTTCATTCTCTTGTTACAACTCTGACCACCCTTTGACTTTCTTGGAGCATAGCATCACAGTTTAAGATGATAAACATATGACTGGTAAAACCTAAATATGTTTACTTATTACTTTTCATATGACTCTTCATTACAATAAAATCTCTGTTTGTTTTTAATATTTCTTATTAAATTTTAGTGTTATCAGCAGCACATAAGACAATTGAACATGGACCTTGATTGCTACTATATTGGTATTTGTCCTTTCAAAGAATGTGATCATACTTGTTATATTAATGTTGTATGCTATTTTCTTTTCAACATTTAGAGAATAGTAACTATTAATCATATGCTTTAAGCATGCTACTGCTATTCTTCAGTTCTGTATCACTGCTTCATCTTTTCTTACTATCTTCTAGTCATTGAAGCTCAGCTTTCTGAAATCAAAGTTGTCATTCTTGCTCATTTAATTGATAT